>JABSTQ010010343.1:0-239688 GCA_013358835.2 Ixodes persulcatus
GAAGCTTATATGGGCTTTTCTTTATCGCGATTTGCCTTTCTTTCCATATGCCATTACTTTCCCAGATTTCGTTTCCATCTTTTGGGTTCTAATTTGATTACAAAAAAAACAATGTGACGTAAGTGACGACCGAAGTCAGAGGTAGAAAATAAGCTCGATGCATCGATTTGCTCCGAAGACCGCTGCTTTTTGCTCGTGTTCGCTTCGATAGAAATTTTTCTTGAGTGATGGTTCTTTGGTTTAAATACAGAACATATGCTCATATTGAAAGCATCGAATGATAAACGAACGGGAAATTAAAAAAAAAAGTATTTTGGCAATATTTGTTGCGGGAAAGGTTTGATGTAAGTCATCCTTGTTACAATTTAAGCATCTTTATTTTTTTTTCTGCCCTGGCTGTAGCCCTCGTCTTGCTTTGGTTTTTCTCGCGTGTGTTACCATATCTAATTCTGACGTAGCCAGGATAAAGAAAATACGACTAGAGAAAAAGAGAATAAGACGTCGTCCCTGTCTATTTTCTGTCTCTTCCACGTTTTGATGTTTCTCCTCTACCCCAGTCTCAGGTTAATCCAGCATGGGAAATACGGCCTTTTTTTATTTTCCGTTTGAATGAGGTAAGACTACCCAATCAATATTTTTCTAAAGCGTCACGTATATTTTTAATGAAGTAACAAAACGGAACTGCTCAGAACCGAAACCGAGACTGAACTGGACGAAAGGGAGTGGAAGGGGGGGGGGGGGGGGGGGGGAGTAGAGAGGGGGAGAGAGCTGCAAAATGTCATGTGCTCGTACAACTTTTTTTTTTCAATCAACGTATTTGCAACTTTTAAGAAGCCACAAAACAAATGGGTATTATATATTATTTTCTTTTTTTTAATATTGAGTGTGTGCTTTCGATGACCCACGATTTTGATTATCTTTGGTGGTTGTGACTAAACCATACAGAACGGCACGTGACCAGGGAGAAGAGAGAGTGAGCGCGACTCAAACCGGCCAGTTCTCGATCGGCGGTTCTCGGGCGAAAAGAAAACGAATTTCGAGCCGCAATTTGTGTTCTGGGTAGTTGGGCTCTCGTATTCCATCGTACAAATAAAAAACCTTGGCGGGCATGAATACTCTGTCAGTGTCCCTTGAAATGTAATGGTGAATTGCGGAGGCTTGGCAATGAGGTGTCAGTATACTACTACATAAAAGGTACTTTCATAGATAAATACCCAGAAACTTCTCAAACCGCAGCCCTCTACACTGGCTATTTCCCTTCTAATATTTTTAATTAGTGTTCTGTTGAAATTACTTATCTCGTTTTCGTCGGGCAACACCTGATGTGTTGCAGGACGCTTTTATATTTTAAAATAAATTCTGCTAGAGAAGTGCAGAATGACCGGATGCGCATAAGGCATCCCAGTATACTTCAGTTGAATGAACGTATTTCACTTGAGTGAACACTCGATTCTTAGATTCGTAGGTGAGTTTTCTCCGCATCCATCAAAAAGCCGTTGAGCTTTTCTGCGCATCCCACAGTTTTGCGGTGAGTTTTTCTCCGCTGAGCTTTTCTGTGGTAAGCTTATCTTCGGTGAGCCTTTCTCCGGTGAGCTGTCTCCACCGCCCCACTTGAATGATGCATCTTATGACCGAGAGAGAAGTCTTTCAGCACCAATTCGAGCGTTTTATGGTTTCCGAGTGATCTCGCCATCCAAACATCACCAGATTAAAGCATAGAGCGTGTGCCTCCTTCATCGCATTTATTGCACATCTTCTTTCCCCCCAGGTATGTTAGCCCACTCATCGGTGGTTACACATCGTCTGAGTTACTGGTGCAAAACTAGCCGTTTCACCTTTTGCTACTCCCTTTTTTTCTTTTTTTTTTAAAGAGTTTTATAGAATTATTGAATTATTTAAGAATGTCCTCTCTGCGCCCCACCTGCTTAGCCCGTCTTCCTGTCCTTCGTTTTTTCGGTGCTGTTCACTCTTCGTGACCTCACTTCATCACATTGTCAGTGACACCACTCCTGAACGGTTTTGTGTCCTTTGTCAATTTATTCATATCTTTGATCATCCTTTGACCACTTCTTCTGTGGCGTACGTGATTTAAGGTTTTAGGGTCAGTCACAGCCGCAGCTCAGGAGCCCCTTTGTACACCGTGTCTGCAATACCTCTTACATCGGGCACATCATTACCAATTCTGGGTGTGACGTTCACCCCTGACTTAACATTCTCTCTGCACGTTGCCAATGCTGTTGCCAAAGCCCGACGTCTTTTGGGATTCGTGACACGAGTTTCCAAAGCGTGCGGTCCTACCACCTTCCGTGTTCTATACACCGCGCTTGTTCCTCCGCATCTCGAGTACTGTAGTGCGGTGTGGTGCCCACATCAAACTAATTTGGTTGACAGCCTGGAAAGCGTGCAGCGGCGTGCTACTCGGACATACTTTACTCGCCAACACAACCCTGCGCTGCCCTACGACAGTCGGCTTAAGAATCTCAAATGGCATTCCCTGGCTCATCGGAGAAGAGTCGCCAGGGTGGGCCTTACCTGCCGACTCCTCGACGGCTCGCTCAAAGGGACGTGCCTTGCGACCATCCCAAGGATTAACAAGAGATCGGGGCAGCCTGAACGTATTCGAGCGCGTACCAAACACCACAGTTCATCGCCGATCTTAGCCGGCATCGAGGACTTCATCTCGGCCCCGCTCAGGATATGTTCGCCGCTTCCCCAGGACCGTACTGAATCTGGTTCAATGTGTCGCTTGTTTTCAAAGCACCTACAGCAGCAGGCGACATAACAGTGGTGTAGTGTAGTGTGTGTAGTGTGTGTTTGTGTGTGTGTTCTTATAGGTATAGGTGGGAGTCAACTTACACTCTACATTTCACCCTCATTTTTCTTTTAAAACATTTTGGGTTGCGGCCCTGTGTACAAATTTGGTATATGTGTGCGTGTGCGTGTTTTTTTTTTTTTTTTTTTTTTTCAAATCCTGGGTGGCGGGCTGGCAGGCGCAATCGCGTACGGGTTTTAACCTTTCTGCACAGCCGTGCACGCCACCCAGGATCAGATTTTTGTATGCAAATAAATATTATTATTATTATTATTATTATTATTATTATTATTATTATTATTATTATTACTATTATTATTATTATTATTATTGTTGTTTGTTATTGCTGTCGTTTTTATGTAATTTCTGTTGCCTCCGAATGATGTATTATTCTTCTTTGCCTCCATCAACAGTACGTTATGTCCTTTTAGAATGCTATTTAAATAAATAAATACAATTGTGTTTTCTGCAAAGTGCATTACTATTATTATCATAAATATTATTATTTCATGTGCGTGCGTGCGTGCGTGCGTGCGTGCGTGCGTGCGTGCGTGCGTGCGTGCGTGCGTGCGTGCGTGCGTGCGTGCGTGCGTGCGTGCGTGCGTGCGTGCGTGCGTGCGTGCGTGCGTGTTTCTCGATTATTGCAGTGTGTAATTCAACAACTCTTATTTTCGATAGGCGTGGAAAACTGAGAAAATTATATTCTAAAACCTACGTATAAGCTAATGTATTTTTTTAAACAGACGCCGAAAGGACAACTTTTCTTGGCAATAAAGTAAAAGCAGTAAAAGCTATGAGCGCCCGTGCGCTCGCGCCCATTGAACGCCTATCACAGCTGTGATCGCGCTGTCTTCACTTCTTCTCGGTAATGCTAGAAACAGTTGTTAAAAACGTTGATAACTACCTCCAACGAAACATAGACATTCTGGCGGAATGGTGCCTAACATGGCAAATGAACAAATATTGCCTCTTTCAATCGTTCAAAAGCATATACTTCCATCCTACTGTTACAACTCTGTTGCTATTTCAAATGCGTAGGTATCACTCTCACGGAGGATCTGTCTTGGAATATCGCATTGATAACATAATTATCAAATCCTCCTGAATTATCGGTTTTTTTCGGAGGCACTTTTGCCAAGCCCTACAGGATGTAAAGCTAATGGCATACAAAACCCTCGTCCAATCTAAACTCGAATATGCCTGCAAGACATGGGACCCTCACCAGTCTTACCCGAACAATAGTCTAGAGTCAATTCAAAACAGAGCAGCCCGATTCATTCTACGTAACAATTCTTTCAAAAGCAGCCTGTCCCAACTTAACTGTTTAAATGTTTTTGTTTGTTTGTTTGTTTTTTGCGACATGCGCGATGAGAAGTGTAAAGTCCCGTTCACACACTTACGGCGATAGGACACACTGGCGTCATCTACTGGGTAGCAGTGGAAAATTGGCGGTCCCGTATATTTGCTCTTTCTCCCGTACGTCATTCTTTTTTTCTTGACTCGAAAAACTTTTGTCACCCTTATAAACGACCATTTCTCTTAGGTAGTACGCACATCTCTCTGCACAAAATATATTATACGTAAGGCGACAACAGCTCTCCTTTTATAAATATCCAAAGGGACGGTTTCACGCAAGTCGCAAAAACGTGCGCGTATACGGGCAGCGACTTTGTGAATTTTGTTCCTGGATGGAAATTTTACTTTCCGCAAAAAAAGTGTTCGAATATGTTTTTGCGGTTGCACGACAAGTAAAATATATCTTTTGGTAAAAATTAAAAAAAAAAAAAATGTCGACCGGGCATAGTCGTTCGATCCTATCTGAAAATGCCCAATACAAACATGAATAATATAGCGCAAAACAACAAGGAAGGACGGACGAGGTAGACACGAAGGGCGCTAACTGACAACTGACATTTAACGCAGTCTATAAAGAAGGAGAAGAAAGAAGTTACTGGTGTTATCGGCTTAAAAGAAAGAAAAGTACACCCTCAAAGTTGTTATACGTAAAAGTTTAAAATAAAATTCATGAAAAAGGAGAGTTAAGCCTGGTTCAGACAGTTGCATTTTAAGCAGCAGGGACATCCCTGCTGCTTATATCGCACGCTTCACGCAAAGCACAGATGTGCCTTCCGGTGACTCGCTTTCGGTTCTCGACGCAACGCAGTCAAACGCACTCAAACGCAAGTACCTGAACCGGCCTTTACTGACGATATCTTAGAGTGAAAAAAAAAAACAGTAAGAAAAAAGAAAGAAGAAGGAAGCAATTTTGAAACAAAAATGAGAAAATTGCCGAGGTGCACGATCAGAAATCATAGATGATAAAAATAAAAAAAAAATGAAGTTTGAGACCAAAAAGGAACATAAATTTGCAGGCTGAATACTTGTCGTCAAGTCATAAGATTGAGGTAGTAAAGTTCCCTTTGAAATAAGGCGATCGATGGGGCGCTGAGGCACACAGCCCCACGAGATGCTTAACTTTGCACTCAGCAAGCTGAGTGCAAAGTTAAACATCAGCAACAATACCTCGACTGCCAACGAGGAGTGGTGTACGAAATTCCTTTCACCTGCGGCCAACGATATGTGGTACTAACAGGCCGATGCATCAATGACCGCTTACGAGAACATGCCTTAGCCTTGAGATCATCACGTGCCGGCCATCTTGCAATGCATGCAAGGGACTGTATGTGCACAGCAATGTTTAGCCATACCAAAATCCTAAAACGTTTTAGGACCAAAAGAACACGCGAGTTGTACGAAGCTCAAACAATTGTGTATCGTGGGGCTGTGTGCATCAGCGCCCCATCGATCGCCTTATCTCAAAAGGAACTTTACTACCTTAATCTTATGACTTAACGTATTTAGTATTTAGCCTGCAAATTTATGTTCCTTTTTGATCTCAAACTTCATCTTTTTCTTTTTATCACCTACGATTTCTGATCGTGCACCTTGGCAATTTTCTAATTTTTGTTTCAAAATTATTGCTTCCTTCTTTCTTTCTTTTTTCTTGCTGTTTTTTTTTTTTCACTCAAAGATATCATCAGTAACTCTCCTTTTTCATGAATTTCATTTTAAACTTTTACGTATACCAACTTTTAGGATGTATTTTTCTTTTAATCGATAACATCAGTAACTTCTTTCTTCTCCTTTATTATAGACTGTGTTAAATGTCAGTTGTTGTTAGCGCCCTTCCTGTCTACCTCGTCCTCCCTTCCCTGTTGTTTTGCGCCATTTTATTCATGATGGACAACCAACTAGTCCGCCAGCTCATCTTATTGCAGTTCTAATACAAACAATCTCAATCTACCAAGTTTTTGTTGTTTTTTGTATTGTTATTAGGGGCGAAGCTCCTTAGGGGATAGCCATGTCCGTCCGTCCGTCCGTCCATCCGTCCATCTGTCTGGCGTCCAGTGCTTGTGCTCCTGCTCGTGAGCTCACGTGCTCATGTAGGGCAAAAAAAAATATGAAACAAATATAAAAAATAATGAAAATTATGAAAAAGAAAAAAAAACAATGTTTGCACAGTCCACAGGATTCGAACCTGTGCGGGGAGACCCCAATGGATTTCTAGTCCATCGCCTTAATCACTCGGCCATGACTGCGGGACGAGTAGGGGGCTCTGAGATGTGGTAGTAACTCAAGAGCTGGGGATGTCATGGATGAAACGTTGCATGTAGCCGCTCAACGTCTATACAGGAGAGGGCGCTGCGGTCAAATGCGTATATAATCGCGTTAAACTTTGCATACATTGGCTCAACGTTTATAGACGAGAGGGCGCTGCGGTCAAATGCTCAAATGCGTATATAACCACGTTCCACACCACACATTCTCTTTCTGACATGGATGAAAACGAACGAAAGGCTCTGCATGCTGCGGCTCAGCGTCTACGCAGACAAGCAGCACCAGAGCTTCGCCCCAATCAACATCATTCGCCACGTGGAGATGCGGTCAATTTTTTGCATATTCTCTCAGTACATATTATAAACGTTAATTTCGGAGAGTTTAAAGAATATTTAAGATGGCATTTTTTATGATTTTCAAGATAAAGCATATTTAGTTAAATGCCCCTGTGTGAGCAATTTTTGTAAATTTCTCCCACTAACCAGGACAACAATATTTAATGCGAAGATGAACTATATACAGGGCAAGAGTTGGCAAAGTTTGAATACCTTTCTTTCTTTCTTTTCTTTCTTTATTTGTTTTCCCTCGGGCAAAGCCCGAAAGAAGGGCCGGTGCAAAAGGCTAAAAAAGCCTGACGTGGCACCGGTCCCTTACAGTCCACACATAAAAAAAAATAACATGGAAATGAATTCCATCTAACCAAATAATACAACATGATAAAAAAAAAACTTTTACAGAACTGAGGCACACATACATAACACAGATGCAACAATAAAAGCCATGTATATAAGGATAAAAATGCGTACTGGATGCAAAAAACGAAGATACAGATTATAATCAACATGAAAGGATAAAACAAGTCATCTAAGGAGCACGCAAATAACAAACATCATTATCGCTCACTTTACGGAAACTGAACAGTATATACCCAGCAAAATATAACAAGGCGAGTCATGCACATAAAATAAAACAAGGATGAACTTTGAAGGTATAAAGTATAATACAACGCTTTATTAGATTAAGAAGCTTAGATAAATTTTATATCGCTGCCTACCAGCAGTGCTTTACATTCTTTTTTTAAATAAAGGGAACGATTTTGCATAGTTCATAGAGGGCATGTTATTTAATAGACTAATTGTTTGATAGTGCATACTCTGCCTTCCGTAATTTGTTCTTTTATAGGGTTCCCTTCTTTTAACATGACGGAACGGGTACAATTCTTCTGTTGCGACTGGGGTGGCGTATAACCTTTTTCGATAAATGAATTGAAATAATTTGAAGTAATATACTTGATTTGCCTTTAAGACCTTGTATTTATTAAAAAGTGGTTCCGTCCGCAGTTCTCTTATTCTCCCCTCATATTTTTCCAATATGCGTAGAACCTTTTTTTGTAGGATTAGTAATTTATAGTAATCGGATACTGTAGTTGTGCCCCATATAAGAATCCCATAACACATTTTGGAAAAATATAAGGAGTAATACAATGTTTCCACTAACCACCTCGGCACAAGGCTTGCCACTCTATAAATACAGCCAAGAACCTTAGCTTTTACAGATACGAAGAAAAAAAATCTTTAGTCCAGAGCGTTTTTACGCTATGTGCCATATTTGCGATTTTGTTTCCCAAAATAACGACCCTAATACTCGGTGATTAATACTTTTTGATGCGGAGCATCTCTTGCTCGGGTCTATGTCCCGCGGCGTCGTAGTCCGCACTCACACTACGCATGCGCAACTCTCCTCCTTCCCTCTCTCCAACAGCTGCGCGTTACTCTCTCCGCTCTCTCTCTCTCTACCAGCTGCGTGCACTTCGCGTGCGTTCGCTTCTACTCACACCGCGCGCGCATGCGCAACTCTCCTCCTCTAGTCTCCTCTCCTTCAAGTGTGAATATAAGCAGCGGTAGCGCGCTGCGCGCGTTCAGTTCAGCCAACCGGCGGACACTTCGAGCGACTTCCGGTCAGCTATTTCAGCGCCATCTCTTATCCGTTGGTATTCTATTAAGAACTTCCGGTTTACGCCGGAAAATTTATTTAATAGGATGAGATACATATTATTGTTGCTGCTTACAGATTTCAAAAATTATCCTGGTAAGGTGAAACAAATATTTTGGTTAGCTAAAGTTTCGCCCTCATACTTTGTTCTCATTGGTCGGTTGTTTTTTGTATTTTGACTGTTTTGACCGTTGAGAACAGTTCCGCGTCTGCTGCCGTGGTCGCGGCTGCGTCGGCTGCTCGACGGTGCCTTTGCCAGCGGTGCGGTGGTGGATTTCGTTTGCGGCAGTAGACAGTGGCGTTGCGTCTACCAGTACGCCGAGCAAACGGAACCTTGTCTATTGCTCGACTCAGTGGTGCTCTAATTCCGGTGGCAACAGCTCTGCCAAGTTCTTTGGGTTCCCGAGTGAAGAAAGGTAAAGACGGGCTGCTGCTTTTCGTTATACAGTTTCGGATTGCCGAAAACTTGCTGGTGCATGTTTCATTATGGTACAGTTATTGTAGAAGGCCAGTAGGGACAGGGCATTTATGTTAAGATGAGCGGTGTGGGGGGGATCGGTGTTCGAGCACCGCAGCTTGGTAGCACGTGCGTGGAGCAGCTCGCGCTGCAGAAGGAACCTGCGAGAGGCCGTGGCGATCGAATCACTGTCGCTAAATACTGCAAAGTTAAATGTGTCATTGCTGTGAATACTTGAATAGTAGTTTTCTGTAGATCTTGTTACTTTTTTTTGTACCGTGAAGTGCACGTTTTTTTTGTGTTTTTTTTTTTTTTCTGTATAAAGGACGTACCTAATAAAAAGAGAACTTGCAAAAGAAGTTTGGACTTGTGCTCAGACTGGCGATGTGCGCCCATCTTAAGCTGCGAACAGCAGCAGGCCGGGGGGCGCACTTTGCATTCATTGATTGGACGATCGTAAATGAGAAGTGGCTGTCACCGACTGACATGCACTGTTGCCGATCCGATCTCAATCGAACCGACGCAAAGTCAAGTGCAATCGTTTCGGTGAAGCGTTCGGATCATTCGCAGAAAAGAGGTAAACACACTTTTTATATAAAAAAAGATATTGCCTATTACTGTATTTCTGTAGAAGAACGAGACGGCGGCAAATGGTAGTCAGTTCCCTGCTTCTCAACATCAGCGACAATGAGGATGCAAATTCGTTCGGAGTTCGGAGGCTGCTCTCGAACTCTCGAACGAACTCCCTCCTACCCAGGCGCATTAAATACTCCGCGCATGCGCACCGCGTATTTCTACAAAAAGTCCATTGGTGGCAGACGGCAGATGTGCGATGAGCGAAGAAGTCGGCGAAGCTGAGGCGGTACGCTTCTCCCGAACGTAGCACCGTAACACTTTTCTTTGTGGTGTAGTGGTGAGGAGTCTTCCCCGTTCCGTTGCCGTCTCGGTCATAAATGCAAGGAAAAAGACAGACTCACACACTGCTTCGCGCCGGGATACAAGTCGGGCTACCCGGTCAACAAGGGCAGCCACCAGCGATCGTAAGCTGTAATGGCGAAGAGGTTAGGATTTTATGCGGCAAAATATTATGACTATTTCGTAGTCTTTTTGCGTACTCTGTTTCTGGATATCTGTCATGTGCTTGCTATGTATGTCGATAAAGTGTATTACCACTTTTGAGAAGTCATAAAGCAGTGAGTTGAAAATCATTTTTTTTTAGGGGTTGTTGAATTTTGTGTTCATATCGTATTTTAATGCTTCATGTACTCCCAATCGAGGTATTTTTTTTTCTTCATGGACTGCCTTCCACAAAAAACAATTTGTTATATGTTCGCCAGTTGCAGTGGCACCTTGGCCGTTCCCAAACGCGCTCCGTCTTGCACATTACACAACGCTGATCCCCGCATCAGCAACACGGTGTCAAAAAAAAAATACAGCAGTTTATTGTTCCTCTCACCATTAAAAAAGTGAGAGATTTATTGAGATTTATTTGTCTATTTTTTTCCTTTTTATATGAGTATCGCGTGGTTTCTTTCGCAGCTATTAAGCGTGCAGCCCAAGGGATAGCGTTACTGAACGACCTGTCAGTACTAGGAAGGGGGGGTCCATGTTAATCAAATGATCTCCATCAAAACCACGCTCTAAAAACACACTCTAGAGGCATTAGTGCAAAGGAAAACCTACAATTGTTCACATTAGCACTTATTCTGCGTCGCGAAAAGCTCCTCTCGAACCACAGTAGTACACGCCGAGCAGCGCCGACGACGAGGCTGACGGGGGCACGTTTCTGCAGCAATATCTAGG
Source organism: Ixodes persulcatus (assembly GCA_013358835.2). Classification (NCBI taxonomy): domain Eukaryota; kingdom Metazoa; phylum Arthropoda; class Arachnida; order Ixodida; family Ixodidae; genus Ixodes; species Ixodes persulcatus. The sequence goes on from JABSTQ010010343.1 coordinate 10,683, forward strand.
AAGGAAGAGACGAGGCCATGTACGCTGGGCTCTAGACACGAAGCGCGTGTGTCGCCGGCGCTTCGTTCTTCTTTATTCAAGCCTCTTGCCTCAGTTCCTAGGGCTCAGAACAGCAGCACTACGCTGTTGTCTGCGCGCAAAATCTTCACGCGGTGGCCGCCGCTCTTGCCACTATTAGCGGCGAGGTGTTTTAGTGGCGCCCTCCTATGGTTACCTTTCGTGACGTCATTACCTTGCGAACAACAAGTTCGATGGTGTTTGTAAGGAGCATGGTGGAAGCTTGAAATCATTGCACTCTTAAAGCAACACTACCAACACCGTCGAAAATGAAGTTCTTCCATTCTTCTTATTTTCGTCGATGAGAATGAAGTTCTTCCATTCTTCTTATTTTCGTCGATGAGAAATCCTTTGCTGACGTCATAGTCAGCATGCGGCCAATCGTGGAAGGCCGACCACAGCGACGCTTTTGATCGCGCACGTCGCCAATAGTCAGCAAATATTTCGAGGCCCGTAGCCAGAACATTCTTTTTGGAGAAGCCGTTGGAAATGCCAACATCGCGCGATACGCAAAACGCGCACGTGACTAAAAGAATGCTTACTTTTTTTTTTTTTGTGCAAAGACAATTCTTTTTTTTTTTGACAAGGATTGGTTTTATTCTTCTGGGCATGGAGCCAGCAAAATATTTTTTTTCATCAAAATTAGAAATGGTTACCGGACAGGCTTGTCCGATCTTATCTGAAAACTCCCACAAGTCCACGCCAACCAGCTTTGTCTGGAGACCTGGAACAACTTATGCGAGTCAGTTAACGAGCACACCTCCATAGCTTGTATGTGGAAAGTCTTTAATTCCATGCTCGGCAACGGGAAGGAATACGGCAAACACAGCCCTACGCAGGAGCGAGACGCTATACGAGAAGTCCTCGCAGAAACGGGCCCTATATTTTCCCCGCAATTCACTAACAAGCCAGACAAGGCAATCTACACACCAGCACATTTGATGAGCGATACAGAACATCACTAAAACTCTGATTTCCCTATGGGAACTTGAGGCGGCCATAGCCAGCAGCAAGATCAAGAGCGCTCTAAGGCCGGACCTGAAAACAAACAGCATGCTTAAGAACCTGTCAAAAGCAACGAAAAGCGAGCTACTCGAACAGATCAATATTATATAGAGCAACGGCGAGAAGCCAGCAGACTGGAAGCTATCGTGGGTCCTACCCATACCGAAACCAGGAAAATTACCGGACAAGCCACAAAACACCAGACCGATTTCGCCAACACCGGCCCTGTGCAAGCTAAAGAATGACGCTGGGCAGGACTGTTTGTATCACAGAACAGAACGGAACTTACCACCCAACCCAAGCAGGCTTCAGGAAGAACTTAGGGACACACGACAGTCTACTGCTGCCGAGAGAAGCGATTCCTAAAGGGGATTTTCACACCAGACTTGTACGTAATCCGTTACAAGTAACGCAATTACTTGTAATCCCTTACATTTACCAGTAATTTTGTGAGGGAATAATTACATATTTCAAAAAGTAATTGTAAAGTAATTTCCTTACTTTTTAACGTAAGGGGAAAGTTGTAATTTGTTACATTTTTGTTTTCATTCGCAGAGGAAAAATGCGGGAACTTTAAATATTCAAGAAAAAAATCGTAAAAGTATATTTTTGTAAGGAAAAACCGGGTGACAGTGTGACTCTACCGGAATCACACTATCACTCGCATTTACAGAGCAGGCCTGACATTCTTCAGATGCTCAAAGCCTTTCTTAACGTCACTTAAAGCCTCGACTCAAACCTTTTTTTTTTTTTTCTTTTGGTTTGGTTGTTCGCAAATAGTAACTTGCCAGCTTGCTCGCCCACAACGAAGTGGGAAGCCCACTGATACAAAGAACCGAACTTTCCGTGCAAATAATATTAGGCAAACTCCCGAGTCAAAAGTGATTCCATCAAAAAAAAAAATTTTTTGAGTGCACGCCAGTTGGTGTAGCCAATCTGTCCGCGCCTTTTTTTTTTTTTTTTTTTGTATCTCTACTCTTTCTCTTCTCCCTTCTGGCCGAGAGAAAAAGAAGATGACTTCTTTGCATCAACTTCAGGAACCAATAGAATCTACACTGGGGAGAAAAGCGAAGTTTGGTTGAGCCGTAGTTAGGACAGAGCGTCTGAATGGGCCAACAGGATCTAGCTGACGTTTTGGGTATCCAGTGGGTAGGGGAGGTCTTGTGAACGCGTTGTTCTTGAGCCACTAAGTCGCGCGTCCTGTTGGCAGCACCTATTTGGAAAAAGCTGGAGTGAAAAGGTATACTTCGTGCAGCAGACATCTTCACATGGAAACGAGGTAAGATGTCCGGTGAGACTTTTTGAGAGTCAGATGTTGTTCAAGGTCACAAAAGTGTGGGTTGCGGCAACAATAAACGCTTCCATAACACTTACATATCTTGTTTTTTACCCTTGGAGAGTAACGGTCACTTACTTTTATGGAAGGGTAATTGTAGCTCTAATTAGTTACATTTGGCCATGGGTAATTCCAAATGTAATACCTTACTTTTTTTTAGTAACGTGTACAAGTCTGATTCACACGAGGGAGAAATCCCGGGGATTTCTCCCCGGCGCGCGCACATCACGATACGAAAACCGAGGCTTTTGCACATCGCAAAGCCTGACGTTTTCGTCGCGGGATACACGTGCCGTGGAGAAATCCCCGGGATTTCTTCCTCGTGTGAATACCCCTTTAGATACTGCCCCCAATTCCCTCGCACGAGGATGCTGGTGGCCATTGACATTCAGAAAGCATTTGATTCGCTACCACACGATAGCATTATCACGAAGCTGGATAAACTCGGCATAAATGGACGACCACTCATCTTCGTTAAAACTTTCCTACAAAACCGGAAATATGAGGTCAAGGTTGGCAAAGACCAGAGTAGCCCGAAAGAAAACGCCACAGGAGTACCACAAGGGTCCGTTTTATCTCCCGCACTATTTAACCTTGCTATGGCACCATTGGCGTGGAAATTGGAAAACGTCAAACAGCTACGATTTGCGATATATGCAGGTGATATCACGCTCTGGGCAACGGGACCGCAGAACAACAAGCGACCACACTGCAGGAAGCACTTGCAACCACCGAGAACTTTCTGGCAGTGGCCGGCATGAAACACTCCGCCGAAAAGACTAAACTCATGATATTCGGAAAAGGCATGGGACGCCATCAACCTCACCCTGGCATTATATATGTCAACACGAAGCTCAATCCGGACACATGGATCAAACGATTGGCGAAGACGTGGAAAAACAGTACTTCAATAATTAGAAGAATAGCTAATAGGCACTGAGGAGCAGGCGAGAGAGTAGCCCGAACGATAGTCCATGCAGCACTTGTCCCAAAAGTCATGTACGGATGCCGCTTCTATAGGCTCACCCAACACCACTGGAAACGTCTAAAACGTTGCTCAACGACGCAAAAAGAAGCATCTCTGGACTTCTGAAATTCATCAAACTGCAAGAGCTGCACAAATGTGTATGATTTCCCATATTTAATGAACGGACCAACAACAAAGAACAAGCACACCGCATCATGCTTCAGCACACAAAGCAGAGCAGAGAAAGTTATGAACTACTGGGCTGGAATCTATAGACACAGCGGAAAGCGACCCTTTCCTGAACAGCTACCCCCATGGGAAAGGACAGTAGTCGCATAATCAACTCCACTACCCCGAAAAATGGGTCGAGGAAACCAAGAGCGACGAAAACATAAAGCCAAGAGGCACATGGAAAAAGTGCAGGCACTTCTGGAAAACCCAACTAAAAAGACGATAATCTGTTACACGGATGCTGCGTATTCCGAACAAGGAAGAACGGCGCTGGCGTGGCACATTGCCAACACCAAGATGATGCGCACAGACTTGTACCGTACGCATTACAAGTAATCAAATTACTTGTAATCAATTACTTTTTGGAGTAATTTTGTAATCAGTTGATTACTTTTATTAGGCAGTAATCACAGGAGTAATCTGATTACTTTTTTAAGTAATGAAAATTACTTCTAACCGTTACTTTTTTTCCACGGGACCTCCCCCCCCCCCCCCCCCCCCCCCGCACACACCTTTTTTTTCTGAAATGACAAAAATAAAATCTGCTTCTGTTTTCGAACGGGAAAAAAAAAGATTTTTGAGGAGCTGTAGCCTGTACGAAACGACGTTAACCATTTTGTATAAACAGTTTCTGTGAACTGTCTGTTTTTTTTTGTTTTTTTTTTTTTTCGAGCTGGGACTGGGAGTGGGAAGCCCCAGGAAAGCCCCAGTGCGTCACAAGGGACATTCAGGTCGAAGTTTGAGGGAGCAGAATGTAACTTTGTAAGTCTTTCGTTCAAACTAGCCCCCTCACGCACACACACACAGAAATAAACAAAAACAATCCTGCTTACGGTACCTACTCGCAGCCCGTAGGAGAAGCAGAACCGAAGAATGCCTAAAGCGGATGCAAAATATAACAAATCCAGTTCAAATACACGTCAAGATGCCGTATTTTCCCTACGTGGTCTTTGTGACAAGCAAGGTTTCGAGTTGAGAAGTGGTCGGGGCGATCTCTTCCGCTAATATAGGTACTACACATGATCCGTTTCAAATCGTGGAGCTGCTGCTCTTTCGTATAACATGCGAGTTCATCCACGTGTGAATAATATCTGGAGAAGCGCGTGTGTGTGCGAAAGAAAGTAAGGGCCTCTTTTTTGTCAGTACAAGAAAATATACACCAACTCATGTTTACAAACAAACCGGAGCGCCCGGAGCGCCCCTAGCGGACGCCACCGGCGCCGCGCATGCGCGATGGGGGTGTGGGCAAGAAGTTCGCGGTCGCCCATAAACAAACCATTGAAATGCGATGTTGTCGGCGTTGGTGTGAGTCCCCCTGCCCTTTTTCGCGTTCGAATTGTTGGTTCTACGTCTTCCTGGCGATGTCTGACTATCTTGAGCGGCGTCAGCAAATTACCGAGGCTCGTTACACCGCAAAACTTCGCTTAATAATGTGACATGTGGCGATTCATTCCGCGTGGACGCCGCAGATTGTACGCTAAAGCCTGATTCGCATGATAAGATTTCGCTCGGAATTTTCAGTCGCGACGCTGCTCGGGCTGCAAAAGCGTGAACCGTAGCTGAGATGGTCGACGACGATACTGAAAATCGCAAGCAGAATCGGACCAACTGAATTAGGCATAACAAGTCGGTGTTGGTCACTGGTAACAATGACCAACATCTCCTTGTATCTACTGTTTACATCGAGCCTGCTTACCAACCTTCAAATTTAAGTCTTTTGAGGCCTGCACTCACTTCTTATCGCAAGTACCGGGCCAATATTTGGTCTACGGACCGGCGTCGTCTAAGAGAGCAGACGACAAGCAGAAACGCTTGAAAGAGCAGACGACAATTCGAACAATCAGGCGGCCGTTTGAACTTGAAGACGCACTGAACGTAGCCTGCAGGTGGTCCGCACAACTTGACAGTTTTCTGGCGTTCATGTTGGAACAAAACAAATAAATCTGATGACCACAAGTATCCGTGAATTCAACCCAAAGTGCTTCCCGCCCAAGCAATCGTTGTCCGACGGCGTCTGCTTTTCCCTTTTCACGGCACATATCGAGATTCTCGGACGAACCGAGCACGTGAACTGACCTTCAAACCTTTCTCGACACTTTTGGTACGGCCCCAGTCGCGGCGTTTTGACGAGAAGGCAGGTTTTTGTCTGGTTCCTTTCAAAACAACGCAGGAATACACGTCTGGCATGGGGACTTCTGCCCACAGCCCCAGACCGGAAGTGCGACCGACGCGCCACCACCGCGTCGTGACGTCACAGAGATGAGTTCGTGTATATGAAGCAAGAAAACAAAATACCTTTTATTTTGAACCAGAGATTCCAAGAAGCAGTCTAAGTTTCTATTCATCAGAAACCAGTGGAGATGTTTCGGGTGAAATAGCGATTGCGACACTGCTAGAAAGTTTGCAGCTAGAAAAACCGATGATCCCATGATGCAGCGCACAGAGATGGCTGATGTTGTAGAGGGAACCCGTTTTTTCTTCTTCAATACTTGTGACAATGTGAAATACAGGTTGGAAGTAGTTTATTGTTATAAGCGCTAGAGATGTAAGTCCTCACACAATAAGGTAATCGGAAAAGTAATGGTTACTTTTTAAAGTAATATCCAATTACTTTTGATGTCGAGTAATCAAGTAATCTAATCGAATACTTTTTAGCCAAGCGTAATAGTAATTGTAATCGATTACTTTTTTTTAGTAACGTGTACAAGACTGGATGCGCACGAAAATGCGCTAAACACTGCAGAACAGCGCAAGCAGCCGAAATTACGGCAATAGCAGAGGCTCTGCAGGAGGTATTCCCAAAGACGCACAATGTGACACATACATCGCGATATACACTGACTCGCTAGAAGCCATTTGTTGCTTGAAAAAGCATCAGGAAACATGCAAAGCAGTTCGCGACATCGTGACTATGGCTATCGAGCTGAGGATGCGCAATGTTCAAACCTCTGTGCACTGGATCCCAGGGCACGAGGTAATTGAAGGCAATTAGCTTGCCAATTAACGATGCAGCGGGAGAGTTCAATCGTTCATTCCTCTCCTGCTTGAATTGCAGCTCGGAAGCCCCCAAGCACCCAATGTTGTGCGAACATTTCCTTGAGGTTCTGAATGTTGAAGGAACGTTAAAACACCATTCGGAACGTTCTAGGAACGTTCGTATGCGAACATTCCCTGCAAGGTAAGCTGCTCAACATTCTAGGAACGTTCGCTGGCGAACATTCCTAGAATATTCGCAGGTGAAGCCAACTTTATGGAGCTCTCACGCAGCCTGTGGTTCGAAACACCATCCACTATATGGCACTTTGTGCTAAAAATATGCAAATTAAGTGGAGTTTGTCAAAACGTAGCATACGAAATCAGTTTTATCTTATATGAGTCTACCGAGGAATGTCATATAAGGTGTAGGAGAAAAGGAGCGGTTTTCAAAATTTGATAATGAACTTGTCACTCGCTGCGTATGTAGAGGGGCAGTGTTGAAGGGACCAGATCTTTAGTACATGGGGCTTAAAACTTTGAAAAAGGAATTTCCCACTTGTATGTGGGATGTGTTCTTAAGCTCGGAGTGAGTAATCGGTTATGTATACAGCTCATTTTGAATGAAAGACGTTGACAAGTGACAGGTAGGAGTAATCTATCATTCGTACGTGCTCAGGCTGGTGCGCTGGGAAAGCGGCTAGCTTGTGCTTGCGCCTTCTAAAAATCTGTGTCGATTAAAAAAATATTACCCCGTGAGGAGCTTTATCACATCAATGTAGTGCCGCGGCTTATTGGGGCTGTAGCCTAAGGAAGCCGTAATTGTGGAATATTTGTGACTAGTCCTTAGAGAATGTTCCCTGAATGTAGCGATTTACCCATGCCACGTTCTGAGGAGATTGAAAGGATGTCCCTGCATACATTTTCAACATTTTAAGAAAGTTACAGAAGTTCTTTGGATGTTCTGGGAACGTTCTTAGAACCTTGTTAGGATATTTGATTGTTGATTTAATACAATGTTCTATGTCATTCTCAGAACGTTCTAAGAATGTCCTTGAGAAATCATTCCCCGAATGTAGCGATAAGTGCCTGCGCCACATTCGGACAACGTTGATAGAATGTTCTTACGTAAATTTGCAACATCGCAAGAATGTTGCCTATGTTCTTTCGAACATTCCCGGAATGTTCTCAGAACGTTCTCGTGCTACGTGGGACGCCAGCTCATCCTATGAACCTTAGTTGACTTCCTAACGACGACCGGCTTAGGAAGAAACGTGTAATAGCATCTATATCCCAATCCACTACCTCCCATAACCCAAACTGCCCCCCCCCCCCCCCTGGCCCTACCGTAGAGTATATTGCCAGTTGAATCCTCATCAATAAACGTATTCTGTACTGAACTGAATTGCTGATGTACTGCAAGTCTTCCTCATACATTTCCCTACGTCATCAATCAAAGAGCTTTATTGTGTTTCCCAAACAGCTTTTGGGGCCTTTTTTAGGGTTACACTTGGCATAATAAAACAGCACTGAAGTAAACAAACTACGCGTCAATCTTAGCCACTATACTATTCTTAAACTTTTTAAGGTTATAAAAAAGTCCACGTGAGGGTTAAAAAAACTTGTTGTACATTAGCATAATCCGTGTCAGCGGAGGACTGGACTCTAGATAAGATGGGTAAAAAAAAGGAGTAGACCTATTTTGTCACTGGGGGACATAAATTGAGATTCTACTCAATAACATTGGGGAATCAAAAACAGAATTAAACAACTTACATAGAAATACCATGTCGCGAACTAGTCGCCTAGTTGAAAGAGGTGAAAGACCAAGAGTGCCCAAAAGATCCACATAGTCATAAAAAACACTCCGTCCAATGTGGCGATCGTAGACAGTTCTCACAAGTTGTCTCTGTATGCACTCCAACCTGAGCGCCTGACTGACATGATAATTCCCTGAAGGTTGAGCCAATATTCGGTACTGTGTATAGTTCTCCTTTGTATGTTTCAGTTTTGGCGTACGTGCAATGAATGTTTAATCTATTTAGTATGCTGTTATCGTGGCTACAAATTCTTGTTTCCCCCTCATATAATGCATTCCATGAGAATCCTTCGAGGTAATAAACTTGAACTTAATAATAATGTTAATAATAATAATAATAATAATAATAATAATAATAATAATAATAATAATAATATTTATTTCCACTATAAGATGATGGTTAACTTGATTCCATTTCATTTCATTTCCTTTATTTCGACTCAGAATAGTCGGGGGTGCGGCAGAAAGGCCGAAGGCCCATACCAGATGGCCTGCAACACCCAAACTAGATTTCAAAAAATGGGGGAAGGGGGGGGGGGGGGGGGAGGGTAGACAAACAATAAACACTAGTAACAACAAAAGGCGAGAGCCCAGGTAACATGAAAACATAAGAATAACATTATTTTTATGTTCGTCCCAAACGTTTGAGGAATGTTCTTAATGTCCGCCTGTATAAATATATTTGAACGTTTGGCAGAACATTCTTATAACGTTTTGATAAACATTATTTGAACACTTGGAAAACAATTTTGGAACATCAATATAATGTCTGGAAAACATTAACATAACACTACTGTAAACAATGTAATAACATTTCTAAAACAAATAAATCCTTTACGCAGTGTTATTACAACAGAAATATAATGTTTACAAAACAAAAAATTAAAGTAATGTTCTGGTAAATGTTATATCAACATTCGTAAAACAAGTTATTAACACACTAGCAAAATGTATGCAAATGTTTCGAGGAGTGTTGTGAACCATGAAGACATATATATACTGTAAAAGACTGGTTCAGACATTAGTGTTTGACTGCATGTCCAGGGCTGTCGCCAAGAAACGGTGAATTACCATGGCACACCTGTCACGTACGGTAACACAGACGTCTTACCAAGGTGCAAGCCCTGCAAAAAAGTCAAATTAAAGTGTCTGAAGTAGCCTTAGTTCAGATATGCCCGACACACAGTATATATTTGCCTTAATGGTTCAGAAGCGTTCCTCCAAACTTTGCAGACATTTCATCAGTGTATACAGTGAGCCAAAACAATTCTACACAGCAATGACACCCTATTATTAAGTATTGTTTACCCAGAAGATGCTTTGCGATGAGCAGAAAAATGTGAGGCACGATCATTAGGGTGACCACCCGTCCCGCGACTCGCGGGACTGTCCCGCGTTGAGGACTCGTGTCCCGCGTCCCGCGAGAAATTTCCGAATCTTCAAAATGTCCCGCATTTCACACTGTCGTAAAATTCGCTCTGCAACTCATGGTGCTGCCCAACAACGGGGCACGGGGAAGCGCGGAGTCCACTGGTAACCGTGTGAATCACAATGGTATCGCCATTTTCTATCCAAACATTGCGGGAAGCGACCGTCGTTCTTGCAGGAGACCCGATGCGCATGCTCCGTTGTGCCCCTCCCCTTAGTGGCAAAATATTGTAAGAGAAAATTACTCGTTTATTGATATTATCTTTATATCGCTGTATCAACGCGAAAGGGTTGCTGTGGATATTTTGTTTTGTGAACAGTCACACAAGGCAAAAAGAAAAAGAACATAATGTTGAAAATTTGTGTAGGACCATGTTGATAAAAGTAAGCGTTGGCAGGAAACAATAACTCGAAAAAGATTTACTGTTTCTTAATTTCAGTTGATGCATTGAGTGCTGCTGCAGTTGCTTTTTAAGCTTTCAACTTCGACACATTTAATAACATATTTGGCTTAAAGGGACCATGAAGGCAGTTTCGAAGTTTTATTCGACGATTGAAATGGATGTCAGGCACGTCTCAGATACTGTTGACCAAGTTCTAACCCGAACAGAAGTTTGGGTGCCGCACCAATCGAGCAAACAGGCGCGGTAATAATAGCGCCGGGAACGATGCTTGAGACCCCACCGAGGAGGCGGCAGAAAGGTGAACTAAAGTGCGCCGTTGAAGCGTGACGACAACGGGCTCCTCGTCTGGCGATTGGTTCAAACGATAGACGCGCTCTTGGTTTCGATTTCGGTGGTGAGATGTGATGAAAAAAGTTCATTTGAACGTTGGATAATCTTTTAAAGTTGTAGTTGGGAATTAATAGGTTTCATACCGTGTATAAAAGCATAATCAGAAGCGATCCCTCCGTTTGTCACTGGTTGAACGCATCCCGCACTGCTACCTCGGGCGCGTAACAATCATCGAGCAACCGAGGAAAAAAAAGAAAAAGGTACGAGCGCCGGGGGCGGCGGACTTTTGGTTCTGGTTTCGTGCGTCGTCTCGTGTTCGCTTTGCGAACTGGTGTCTCACCAATCATGCCGCGTTTATGTGCAGTAGTAGGTTGCGCGAAAGGTCGGCTAAAGACGTGTGGTCGATCGGGCGACGTTAGTTTGCATAAACTGCCGACCGATGCAGCAATGCGCAGCATTTGGTTGCGCGCCGTCGTCTTGCGTAGAGCTGTGGACAGCGGTGTCATGATTTGTTTGTTGCATTTCCGACCAGAAGACTTTGAGCAGCACCTTCACGTAAGCCGGCGTCGCTCTGAGGCGGCGACCGAGGAGCTGGTGGTAGGTCTATGGCGCCTTCGTAAAGCGCCAATCCAGAGTTCTGCGTCCTTACCACCATCTCCCGTTCAGTCGGCGTGAGGTCGCTGAACGGGAGCTCAAACTCGTTTGCGAGCGCGGCGTTGCCGCCCATTTCTTCCAGGTTTTCTTCACAGACCGCCGTGCACTATAGCGAACCACGGGAACCACACTGAGTGTGCACTAAATCCTACCGATGCCGACAGTGCTCCTTGACGTCACTTCTCTTTCCAGAGGCGAAAAAGGGAAGAAATCTGAATGTTTGTTTCGGTTTCGCAGATTTATTTTCAGGTACAGAAATAAGAGTCACAAAGTTATAGAAAAAATTGTGTGGCATGCCAGGACCCCAATGCTTCCGAAAACACCTTCTTTTAAAAAAAAAATTAAATTGCCTTCATGGTCCCTTTAAAAAGATATCACTGGGAGCGAAAACTATTTTAGCTTAATTACTGCGATACAATTGGCAGGTGTATAAACAGCACAGAATATTAAACGTGTTAACAGAACCTCGGTTCGTGGTGTGCGTGTTCATAAATTTTCTCTACCCCCCTCGATCCCCCCCCCCCCCCCCCCCCCTTGCCCTGCGTGTCCCGCATTTCGCTAGCAGGAAGGTGGTCACCCTAACGATCATTATTAAGCCTTTTCAAGACAGCAGATTAACTTAAACATTTCAATCTTCCACACCGGTGAAAAGACTAAATAAAACAGACATGTATGGTTTGTCTCCATGGCTCTGAACAGACCCTCCAAACATTTTTCCATGAAAGCTATTGCATTTTTCTCGTGAACACTAACCGAGCTAGCTGCGCTTTTTGCTGGTGCAGTCGTGAAAAAAGCCAACAAAGCCACCGTGCGGCCTCGGACTATGTGCGCGCATAGTCCGAGTGGAGGGGGTAGCAGTACTTGGAGGGGGTGCATAGGAACTACCCCCTCCAAGTACTGGCAGATTGCGAGATTAGCGACTATCAACATCCAGTTATATCACCTGCCCTGCTGCCGTACAGTCATTTACCTAAGGTGGCGCGCTGTACACTCTCAGAAGAAAGGGTGTATTCTTTCACCCTTTGTCCCATATAATACACCCCAAAACTTCAATTCGACGTACAGCGCCCCATAGTCGAACAAACGGCCCCAAATATTACGAGGGGCTTGATAGCCGTGTGGTACAACTTATTAAAATAGCTAATGTACGTGTTACTGACAAAAAAAAATAATAATCGGGGTATTTTGGCGCTACTGCAGAAGCTCAGTGGTTTCTTTATGTGGTCTTTGATAAGTACTTTAGCTATTCAAAAAAGTTATATCGCACCGTTATCAAGCCCCTCGCAAAATTGGGGCCGTCTGTTCGACTATAGGGCGTCGAACTGAAGTTTTGGGGTGTATTATATGGGACAAAAGGCTGTAAGGTGATACCCTTTTTCTTTTTTAGAGTCATCGCAATGTTTAGTCAGCTGAACAGACAATGCGCTTTTCGAAGAAGTCCTAAGCAGGCAACGTGCCTGCTTAGGACTTCTTCGCCTGCAAACAAAACAACACAATACTAAATGCAAAAAACCTAAACTTGGCTTACTTCGCTTAGTTCAATATTCAGCCCTTTGTCAAAGATTTGCAGGTGTGCTACTCAATACGACGGAGATAATGTGGGCAGTTGTCGACTAATGGACCTTTTTCACATACCGACGGCACCAGGCGGTGGCTGCACGAACTAAAAATCGAGGAAGTGACCTACCTGCGCTACCAATCGATAGTGGGAGTTACGCTACCAGTTTCTTCGCTCTCCGAGCAGCGGCGCGTGCCCAACGCGACTCTAAAGAGGGGGATCTGTGGCGTCCACCCAAACGTCAGGTTTTTCTTTCCGTCCACTTTCTTTTTTTGTGTACGTAACACAATTATATATATGTACCTATTCTACTCGCTGATCCACAGCCTCCTTCCGAATTTCCTCGATTTCTAGTGCCGACTTCCGCCGCTTGGCATCGAGTGCTCGCGCGTGCGCAGAACGCTTCTCAGAAAAGGTCCATTGCAAACATTTTTGTTGAAAAAGTAGTGCGAGTTGTACCTGTTGTCAAACAAGGTTCTCAAAAAGTTCTCCTACCCTCTTTGTCATTGTGCATACCTGTGCGGACTGACGTTTTCAGCTTTTGCAACAGTCAAAAGAATCAAACAGTCGGGTCTCCATGTGGGACCAGACCTCTCACTAGCATTTGCCGAAATTTCACAAAGAATTTCCAAAATCGCAAAAAAAAAAGTGCTGGGCACACCGTCGCACTACCACTGTAGTCGCACTGATGACCTAGCGTCCATGTCGCTAGCTCGCTTGCCAAGCCCAAAGGACCTTCACTTGAGCTGGACGACCGGGTTTCAGTACCACCCGACTCTCAATCTGTGTCCACGCAAAGTTCACTGAAACTGTCGGGTAGCACTGTGTCTAAAACCTCTTTCGCTCCGTTGTCGCTGTCGTCTGCTCTGTCGACCATCAAATCCTTATCCGCCGCTACAGAAACCGAGTTCGGAAAAATGTCCGCAAGATGGTCACGCACGCTTTTCTGCCGGTTACACAGACGATGTAATGGTTTTCTATGTCGCTTCATTTTCTCCCCTCTTGTTACTTTTGAAACAAAAAGAACGGCAGGATACCAGCTTACGTCAGATATAGTTTTCAAGAAAATAAGTACGTGCAAAAAGTGGTTATCAAAAAGGCGGTTGGTTCTTGAGTCCCGCCGTCCAGGGGCTGTTCAGTTGTCCGCTTTATCAGTCAGCAGTCACTACTGTGGACGCTGCTGAACGTAACTTAACCGAAAGCAAAGTAACTCAAAGTTAGTTATCTAAACTGTCCCAAAAGTTCCCTCGAAGAGAATCGAACCGGCGCGGCTGCATGGCGGCAGTGGCAGGAACGCGGATGGATGGATATTGGCTAATCCTTTTATACCGAGCGGTAGCTTGCGTCACCTAGCCTCAAATTTATTAACTTAAAAAAAAAAATGTTTTCTTTTTGTTTTTTCTTAATCTTCTTCTCCCTTTACCTCCCTGCCACTATCACCGCGCAAGTAAAGTACTTTCCAGCAGTGACCAAGCTTTTACAGGTAAGGTACTTTCCAGGAAAACCTTTAAAAAATAGGGCGAAAAAAAAGGAACCGGCAAACATATATTTCTAACATTATTTTATTGTTTTACAAATAAAGTTGCAGTAACGTGTTATTATTAACACAGTAATAAGAAATAACGTTAGTAATAAATGTTCCAAAATCATTATGTGAATGTTTTGTTTTTAACATTGTTTTATTGTTCTAGAAATAAAGTTGCATTAACCTTTTATTATTATCACAGAAATGTTCCAAAATCATTATTTGAATGTTTCATTTTTAACATTATTTGACAGTTACATATGTGATGTTACATTAACGTTAGTTTTACTGGAACGTTATACTAATGTTTGAAACACAACTAAAACATAATATGTTTAACTTGAACGTTACATTAATGTTCAGGTATAACACATAACGTTATTTTAACATACGCAGCAATAAAATAACATTACTACAATGTTTGGTGCTGCCTGGGAGGGGGAAGGGGGGTGGATAAACAATAAACACTAATAACAACAACACTATGCACAGTCGGAAAACGGAAAGAAACTTGAACTTTAGCTCCGACTAGGGTGCCTACATGTTTCCGCCGCTCCGCGGAAACATGTAGGCACCCTAGCTCCGACATAACGCAGGTTGCTTGCACTGTTCAAATAAGTGTAGGTATATGCATGGAACGCTCCCCGTGCAACTGTTTTGGGCACGATTTATGAGCAGACCTGTATGTAATTTTTTTGTAGAACACACCTTCTCAAGTGCGCACGTAACAAATACATATTCGTCGTGGTGGCCACGCAGAATTGAAAATGAATCAAATATTCAAGCTTCTGGCCGTCTTTGAAGCCTTCTCCACCTGTGCGCATCTCACAGGGACGAATGTTCCAGGGATGTTCGCATAGTAGGTAATGGCTAGAAGAATTACGGGTGCATAAACGACTTTCTTTTTCAAGTTCTTGTTTTCCGTCGACCGCCTCAAACCAGCAGCAGCTGGAGTGTCATCAACACGACGCGAAGGCCGCGTCATCTGGTGCTCGAGATTTGTTTCCGCCTGCTGAATTACTGGCGCTGCGAGCAACAACATTTCAAAGATGGCGTCTAAACTGTGCAGTTCATTGAGGCCCGAGATGGCTTTCTTTGTTATTCTCTGCCTCTGTGGATTCATATGCGTCCAATGTACCGGTAAGTTCGAACAACCAGTAACGATAGTTCACCACCACCCAAAGCTCGAAGTCGAGCGAGCGTCCTCGCCCTGCCGACGCGGTCTGTTGATTTCGCAGCGACAGCCTCGACTCTGCCCAAGTTTCTAAGGGGAAAAAACAAAAAAAAAACCTACCACATGGATTGACTTTTCAAACTTGTAATGACCACCAGAAGCGCGAATACACTCATTAACGAGCCCTTCGAGTCTCCCCGAGCCCGTATCGCCGAGTTTCCATTGTGAATTCATTAGAATGAGACCGGAAAAGCTATTTCCTGTGCCACTGTCATTTCCGTATTGGTGTCACAAGGTTTTCGACGAATTGCTTTATTTCTCGCGTTTATTGCGAAGCCGTTTTGGGTGACAAGGCCGTTGCCCGGCGTCAACCACCCCCCCGTGTGTCGCCGAGGAATCTACCCAGTCCGAAGGTTGTCTGTTGGGCGGTCGCTGGGGTAACGCGATTCCGTCACCGTTGTAAACCGGACGGCAATTTGAAGCCTCGGATCGTGTGTACGGCGCGCGATGCGGAGTTCGAGTTCGCGCCGCTTTTAGCGCTAAACGGACCTCCGCTGCGAAGTTGGCGTTTGCGTTTGACGATGTTCGCACCGGGTGGGTTACCTCACGAACGCCAGAAAGCTGCCTCGAATAAATGCTATCTGCGTCGCAAACGAGAATTACGAAGCTGCGAACGCTTCCTGACAAGACATGGTGCCGAGAGACACGGGCGCTTCCGTCTCGCTTTGCCAAGTGCTTGGGCGGCACCAGCGCGCGTTCATAACTAACAGTCTGTTCTACCATGTTAGCAATATAGTGGAAGCCTCAAACACTAGCCTCTATAAAGTTTGCACGGTTCCACTCAGCGGGCGCTCAATTGAGAGAGGCTAACTTAAAGCAAGTGGCGTGCGCTCGCAATTTTCGCAGTCCTGTCAGGTTTAGTAAGGGCTCTGTGCACTTTTTTTATCATGGCAGTTTCTTCTGCTGAAGGGAAAACAGTTGTCAAAGTTTAGGCTTCAGTGTGTTTCAAAGGCCCTCGTTTTGTGAGATACAGAGTTACAAAATTCCTGACGAAGTGTGTGTCTTTCCTAGTATAGATTTCGTTTGGTTTACAGGTTTGAAATTACGTTGAGCATTCTTGTTTCAAACCAGCCTCACCGTCCGTTTAGGAGAGAGTGTATGTGGCAACACCACGTCTACAAATGTAGTGCTCCAGCTTTGACAGCTGTTGGCATCAATCTCGAATCGAACAATGGATGTTGTGTGACCCAATCTCTGCAGCACGAACGGCTGGTGTCGTAAAGTGGAATTTTGAAAGAACCCTCATTGTCATCGAGGTCTCACCCTAGTTTCACCCCAACATTCTCAGTTGTGACCAGTTGCTGCGCAGTTTGCTTGTACTCTTGTAATGTTTCTATGTATAGTCGGGGACAAAAGTTTTCGGAACACAAGAGGAATAGCCGATATGCATTGCTGCACCCTCTGATGGCCCGGTGGATGCTGTACAGACCGGCGCATGCACGTCCTTCCATACTCGCAAGGATGCCTATCCTTTCGTTTCCGGCAGCCGCGCTGTGATTCTCGATAACTTGCCGCGTGGCACCGCTTCGGAAGTATTTGTCATCAAATGCGCGTGAATTGCCTCGTGAATGCGGTTCAACCACCAATCTGAATGAGGCGTTATTGCCACCCGTTAAGCATCGGCCATACTACCGGCCTTTCGTGCTCAAGAATGGCTTTCAACTACTGACACACCACTTTGTCTTTCACAAATATAATTTCCAACTCTTGCTCTTTCATAAAAGTCAAAGTAAACAATTTTTTCACATCAGAAAGCTTGATTGACTTGGCTCCTAGCATTTTTCAATATCCTACAACATGCACAGCATGAGGTGCCTTTAATAATTATGAGTTTTCTGTTATTCAAGTGCACCTCATGGTAACATTCTCGCAGGACTCAAAACTGTTTTGCGATAATCGGTCATTATATCGTTCATTAGCAGGCAAAGGAAGTTACCACAAACGCGGCGCGCGCTGCCGTGTAAGCGTGCGAGATCGGCGAATCCTTTTCCAGCATATTCACAGGCACGACCAGCCAGGCCAGTTGGCCAGCGTGGCTTCTTAGCTCGAATCTCATGTGCAGCTTTGCACGGATTAGCACAGATGCTTCCGAAGCGGCGCCACGCGTCAAATAATCAAGAATCGCAGCGCAGCTGCTGGAAACTAGAGAGTCGGCATCCCTGCAAGTATGGAAGGATGCGCATGCTCCAAGTGCCGGCCTCGACAGGAGGTGCCGCGCCATCAAAGCTCACAGCAATGTATATCGGCTACCGCTCCTGTGGCCGTAAACTTTTGTCTCCGACTGTACCTTCTTTACAAAAAGGAAGGACTCCCATCGAGGTTGGAGTATTGGGTTCAGCAATCTCTGTGCAAAACAAAGCAGTATTTGATCTATAGCCCATTATCGTCATCACCCTTTCACCGTTCACCTTTTGCTTTTATTCAGTTCAATGCACTCGCGGCTTTTCACTTCTTCGTGAATGACGGGAGAAAGAAGTAATCTGAAAATCCGCGACTGAGGCTACTTGAGTTTGTTGTTGTCATATTAAGGAATGGGATAGCGCAACATAGAGGAAACACTATCCGATACTTTATTATGCTCAACCAACTAGCTCGCCAGGTGATCTTGATGATTCTTATCGTCATCCCATCTTGAGGACTCTGTATACAGTTTCTTTTTCATATTGTTACATAATAATGGCAACTCTTCATAATGCTTCATATCTAAAGTAAACCTGCTATCTTAGAGAGCACTTTCACAGCTGAATATGTGCAGTTGGAAGTTGACGAGAAGCAATTGGTGGACTCCAGAACAGATGTTTCAAGCGTGTGGCCCACGAGCCACCTGGGTTTTGATGCCTGTAGTGACTCATGTCTTGTTAACACCTGGAATGCCTTTGTCTGTTCAATGATCCTATGTCATTGCCTTTTCATTTGTCTCGAGATATGACAGCCATTGCCTCTATAATCCGCTCATTCTTAACAGCTAATTCCAGCACACACCTTTTTTTCTTACGAGCGTCTCTCATCGCAGTGTTCGCTCGAAATGTCACTTTGCTGCATACGGACGCTAATGCTGAGTGAAATATGAAACAAAACAGCAATACATTGATAGCTACTAAATATCTGGCTTCAGAGTAGTAGAGTTGGTAATGCTAATTATGGGCTCACATGGTAGCAATATTCGGGATTGAAAACTAGACAGCCCAAGAGGTCTAGAGGGCATCAATATAACGTTATGACTTCTGTAAAAAGAACTATTTTTCCAGACCTCATATTTCACAAAATTTCCCAAGTGCCGTTTTTCGGAGTATTTCACTGGAAGAAGCCCTCTTGATAGGGTCACTAAGCTGCTACGTGGATATGGGCATCAATTATTGTGAGTATTGAATTGCAGTTATTCATGCCTAGCAGCAGTTATTGATTCGTGGAATTTGCAAAAGTTGAGTCATTGCAGAACGCAAATTGTTTGCAGTACCCACTTCCTGCCTCGCTTATCAGGATGGAAGTTGGCCAACCTTTTCTCAGCCACACAATCGTGGTTGCCGCTGGCTTGAACAATTGTCACGGGTGTTCCTCTCTCCCATATTTCTTCCTTCTCTGACGAAAAAGTTCTGGGAATCTTCATTTGCTGTGGCCACAACCCCCACCCCTTCTCCTTCTCATTGCCCTCTCTTTTCTATTCCGTATTTCAAATTTTCCGTGTTTCATATTCCTTCCTATTGCTTTCTTCTTCTCCTCTTATTGCTTTCTTCTTCGCCCCCCCCCCCCCCCCAAAAAAAAAAAAAAAATCACAATATTTAAGTGGCAAGAAACATTCAAAATTAGGAGCGATTCTGATTTTTTGGCACGTCGACCTGAGATGGAAGCTAGTTATCTCCAACTTGATATTTGCTTGAGCTTTGAGCTTGAGCTGCAGCTGTTCTATAGGAATTGTAAGGCTTTGAGCAGTGGTTCTCAAACGGGGGTCCGCGAAGGCATTCTAGGGGTCCGCGAAGCCCTGCCTTATCAGTGAAGCCCGGCAATAAGCATTGTCTTTTTTTAGATTGAGAAGAAACGCTACAATTTTCAGGCGAGTTCTCTCGTCTGTAAGTCAATGACAGAAGTCTACTTTATACAGCCCTTTGTTATATTCATTTATTAAATCAGTAACATAATTAACCGATAGCCTTTCTCTTCCCCCCCCACCACGAACGGGGTCCTCATTCCTCTGCGCCGATCCACAAGGGATCCGCGAACCATCAATGGTTGAGAACCACTGGCTTTGAGGCTCTCAAACAGGGTTTGCTTCCAGAGTTGCAGGCTCTGAATTTGTTTTACAGCATCCAGATTTTTCAAACTTTTTTACATACATGCTTAGCAATGGGAGTTCCAATTTAGGTTGGATTTGAGGTGTACTCCTAAGCATTTATATTTGACAACTTTTTAAGGGAAATCTGCCAACATTGTATTTGAATTATAACATTTGTTGCTTGCATGTTTCTTTCGTGTAGGTGATCTCATTTATATACAACTTCATCTGCCACTCTGCACACCATTGCACTACTTTATGCAAATGCCTGTTGCATTTACATAAATCAGAAAACTTTATGCAAATTTTGCTTTTTATTTCAGAAAAAAAGGTTGGTTTATCAAGTGCTGAATAATGAGCACATGTGGACAGGGAAGCGGAATGATTAAATTTGTACATTCTCTTTTTAATTGTTTCCAGCTGTTGAATATGTCCTGTTCTATTGTGTTTTTCCTCGCTTTCACTTGCAATCATTAATGACTGCTTCAGACTAAAATTTGAAAACTCTTGTTTCCGTTATTTCTCTTCATAATATTTATATTTGAAACTGCATTAAATTTTGCCTCACCTAAATACATTAAACTGCCCAAAATGTATTTTTGTGTTTTTTTTTTGTTGTTGTTGTTAAGGTGCTTGATAGGACATGCATTTCACAAAATAAGCTTTCCACAAAAAATAAAACCGTTAGCTCAATATTTACGCTTTAAACTTATTCGAGCGATTCCGAAATGTTCTGCTATTTCTGGGTCAACATTTTGAAATAGAAGTTAGAAGCACGTTTTGGAATCACTCATATCTCAGAATGATTCTTACGACATAGTATATATTCTGCTAAGTATAATGTTTTTATGGCAAAAGTTCATTCGTTTTACATACATGTCCTACCTAAACGCTTATATAAATTTTTCTTTTTTAATTGGGATGTTTCTTTATGCATCCAAAGCCTAGTGGTAAGACCCAGACTGTGAAGCTCAGTGAGACTGCTGTTAAATTCAGTGTACATTGTACGAGCTATAGAACTTTTCTCCTGCTTGAAATAAGCCTGGCCCATTCATCAACCTGTGCTTAGCTTTTTTTTTTTTTTTTTTTGGCTATATGTGAGCAGGATGTCACACCGTCGCAACATGATCCTGCTGCGCGAGTTTGTGCCTATGGCTCCCAGTGGTGTGCTCAACAGAATGCAGACATAGTGAGCTCTTTGGTGGAACTGCAGACATACCTCAGTGTGCCCGTTCCTAAGATGCCGAGCTCACTTAACCTCTTCGGAAAGTTTCGTTGACGAAATTTGAAAAGGATGAGATTGCCTCCTAAGCACAACCTTACAGTTGCCATGCATCTAACAATTTGTTCAACTCGTTTTACGAAAAAACGGCGCTAACCCTTCGTTTTACCTTACGCTGGATTGACTGGAATGGTTTGTAGCATCCGCTGCAGTTCATCATAGGTTGAAGAAGAGTATAGAAACTTCTGAGGGTTCTTTTGCATCTTTAGGGGGTTTCTTATGTTCGTTTTTTACTGCAGTAGCTAAAAAAAAATGTTTATTTTTCTTTTTTTTTTTTCTTTTAGGAGGTATGCCAGGTCTTTCGTGTGTGTTAATGTGTTGAACTTGTGCATTTTTTTTGTGGGGGAAGCCTCTGTCGGGAGCCTTGAGAATATTGTCTATATGTAAAATGCAAGTGAGCTGAGTTTGAGACGGTTGCCTCGAGTCATTCGGTTCCCTTCCTTTCCTGGGTTCTTCTCGCTCTCCACTTAGGCTCAGGCAGTTTAAGAAAATGGTCAATCTATGCTAGCTCGCCCGTGCCATCACCGTCTTTTTGAAGCACGCTTTTTAACGGAACCCAGTGATGTGATTGTTGCGCCAATTGCACCAAACTGCGCCAAGTGGCTAACCCTGATACATCCTGCTACATTTTGCCAAAATATTGGTAATCTGCGCCAAGCCTGCGCCAAAAAAAAAAACAATTTCAGTCGCCTTTCAAAACCAAAACTCTACTGAGTACCGTGATTGAGCATGCGTGAGTTAGGTCGTGCGAGCGGACGCCCGACATAAAATACCCTGCATCAATCGTCCATCCGGTCTTGCATGTTTTTCCCGCCGTGTCTCGTTTCGCGCTTTCGTCGTCTCGTGGGTCACGTCTCGCGTCTTTTTAAAATTTTTGAAACGATAGATGCAAGCGTGTGCGGACGCTCCGACGCTAGCGTGCCGGGTACCAGCCATGCCGTCATGCTGTGAAACGAAACCATGTTTTTTGCGCGGCGAGAGTGAGCTGAAGCACTTGCTCCTGAAAGCGACGGCCGTGGGAAAACTATATTTGGTCCCTGCCTACCAGTCACTGTGGTCGCATGACGTCGGGTGTTGCCGTCCCCAGGTCGCTGAAGATATGGTGCTTTCTAAACTGAAACGTAAGAACCGCAGCAGGGTCATCAGCATTCCTGTTCTTGTTTAAATCATACGCTACTACAAAAATCCCTCTTTAATTCAAAGACTGCTGTGTCGAAGTATTGGTTACCTAGGTTTCTCTCGGTGGAATTTCTTTCGAAAGGAACCCCGGTACGTGAAAAATCTGCCGCGAAAGAAAGTTGGTGAACAGAAGTGAGCTAAAGCAAAGAAGGCAATGTCTGCATGCTGAACACGCACAACGCACTTGTTTGTCCGAGTTCAGTCATTGCACAAAGCGCTCCAAGAACGTTTTGAACCTGGCTCGCTATGTCTTGTATCGATGCGCTCAGGTTCTTTTAGAGCGCAGCTCTTAGGGGCCCGTTTCCGGCTTGAGCGGCGTCGGCGTAACTGCGCGGTGCATTATGGAAAATGTCCCATAATGCACCGCGCGAGCCCCCCCCCCCCCCCCCCCCCCCCCCCCCCAGGGTCACGTCACCTGGGGGGGGGGGGGGCAGGTCACGTGACCCCCCAGGTCACATGACCCCCCCCCTTGAGGTCACGTGACCCGGGGGGGGGGGGGGGGCTCGCGCGGTGCATTATGGGAAATGCCCCATAATGCACCGCGCGAGCCCCCCCCCCCCCCAGGGTCACGTCACCTGGGGGGGGGGGGCAGGTCACGTGACCCCCCAGGTCACATGACCCCCCCCCCCCCCTTGAGGTCACGTGACCCGGGGGGGGGGGGGGCTCGCGCGGTGCATTATGGGAAATGCCCCATAATGCACCGCGCGAGCCCCCACCCGGAGTCACGTGAGCTCGGGGGGGGGGGGGGGTCATGTGACCTGGGGGGTCACGTGACCTGCCCCCCCCCCCCCTCCCCGATGACGTCATCATCACTGATGACGTCACCGGCGTCCGCATCGTCATCGTCATCATCACTGATGATGTCATCAGTGACGTCACTGATGACGTCACCGGCATCCGCATTGTCATCATCAGTGACGTCACTGTCACGTGAGGTCACGTGACCTCCCCCCCCCCCCCAGTACCCTTCCCTCCTCCTCCTCAAGAGCTGCGCTCTAATTTGGTGTTACAGGGAGTTGTAAACGGCTTCCACTTTTTTTTTTCTGTGTTTTTAGCTTGTACCTCGTTTGCGGGCCTGGCAAGCACACGCCGCTGGACCTTTTCTTGTCGTATGCTGGACAGTTACATTTTGCATACAATTTTGGGAACCAGTTGGCGACGGAGCGGAGTGGCATGGTTTTGGTTTCGATCGAACAGCCGTCTCCGCTCGCGCGACGAAGCACGTGCAACTGCAAGCCTGCCGAAGTTGCCCTCACATGCATGCGAACATGATTGCACGACAGAGGCACCAGCCGTGACGCTTGTAATCCAAAATGAGTTGCTGGGCGAGTTGGATATACATAATGACTTAAACAGCGCAAATAAGGCACGGAAGGAAGAGACAACAGGAAGGAAAGAGCGCTGACTCACAACTGAGGTTTTAATGACGAGGTAGTGAAAGAGAAGAAAGGTGTCAAGTGAGGTAATATTATTAAATTAAGGAAGGGAGAGGAATTAAGTTACAAAATTTACATTTTTAACTAACCCAAGTGAATATATCTATGTACGATTATTCACATGTGATCTACAAAGCTGATGGTGACCCAACGGGTACTGGTTGTCACAGCCAGAAAAAAGAAGAAGAAAGACGAAGTTGACGGTGACCAAAAGGGATGAAAATTAAAAAAACATTAGTTTAGGGACTAAAATTCAAAAATTGGAGCTCCTTCGCCGTCAGAGCAATCGAAGGTGTACTTATACAGGCTGGGCCCTTATTCGCGATCTTGCACGCCTCGTACACCTCTCTAGTCTTTTGTTCCTTCTTTTTTCTGGCTGTGACAACCAGTACCCGTTGGGTCACCATCAACTTTGTAGATCACATGTGAATAATCGTACATAGATATATTCACTTGGGTTAGTTAAAAATGTAAATTTTGTAACTTAATTCCTCTCCCTTCCTTAATTTAATAATATTACCTCTCTTGACACCTTTCTTCTCTTTCACTACCTCGTCATTAAAACCTCAGTTGTGAGTCAGCGCTCTTTCCTTCCTGTTGTCTCTTCCTTCCGTGCCTTATTTGCGCTGTTTAAGTCATCTTGTAATTCATTTCTTTACATTTGCTTACTTTTGAAGCGCGTGCAACTGCAAGGTGCCGAAATTGCGCTCACGGGCATGCGATCATGATTGCACGACCGAGGTACCAGCCGTGACGCTTGCAATCCATTTACTTACTTTAGAAGCACGTGCAACTGTGCATGCGAACATGATTGCACGACAGAGGGACCAGCCGTGACGCTTGTAATCTATTTCTTTACGTTTGCTTACTTTTGACGAAAATCTCAAGAACCAGTAAAACGGTGGCAAGCGGTTTTTCGGAATTGCCCGGCAACGCCTACAGCACTGTACACTTGAAGGATGTCTCAATGTCTCTTCGGA
Source organism: Ixodes persulcatus (assembly GCA_013358835.2). Taxonomy (NCBI): domain Eukaryota; kingdom Metazoa; phylum Arthropoda; class Arachnida; order Ixodida; family Ixodidae; genus Ixodes; species Ixodes persulcatus. Next base: position 35,351 of record JABSTQ010010343.1, read on the forward strand.
GACATTGAAAGTGGACATTCATTACTTACCGAAGGCCAGGAAAGGCTTGCAGCAGCCTTGCAGAAAGCTTCGAAAGGCAAAAATGAAAGCACCCGCTCGTCGTAATGCACCTTCTTTTAGGGGCGAAGCTCCTTAGGGGCTAGCCATGTCCGTATGTCTGTCCGCCGTAGGCCGGCGTCGGGTGCTCGTGCTTCTGCTCGTGAGATCACGTGCTCACGAGCACGTGAGCACATGCTCACGTGCTCGTGTAAGGCAAAAAAAAAAAATTGGGAAAAAAAAAAGATGAAAAAAAATTATGAAAAAAGAAAAAGAAGAAAAAAAAGAGTAGGGGGTTCTGAGATGCCATCCTATCTGTCTGCTTAAAAAAAGAAAAAGAAGAAAACCACACATTCTCCTACTGCCATGAATGAAAAGGACCGAAAAGCTCGTCATGCAGCGCCTCAGCGTCTACGTAGGCAGCAAGCTGCTCCGGAGACCAGGGCGCGAGAAGCTGCTGCACAGCGTCAAAAACACCAAGCGGACCCGGAGTTGAGAGCTCGGGAAGCGGTGGCAAAGCGTCAACGCCGACAGCAAGCAGCAATACCTATGACCAAAATCAGTATCATCAGCACCACCCAAGCTTCGCCCCAATCAACATCATTCACCACGTGGAGATGCGGTCATTTTTTGTAAAATTTCTCATTGCATTGCAGTTGTCACGTGTTTCATCGGTCGGAGAGTGCTTCAATTTATTATATTACATAACTGGGGAACCTAATGCTGTGATATTTACTTTTAAGCTGGGCATTTTCAAATAAATTTTAATATGAGCAATTTGGTTCTCATTTGCCTATAGCAGGTACATATATATGTATCAATTAACCGAGGCATTGCAAAATGTGTCATGTCACTGGCATTTCAGTTACGTGTTGAAAGACTCCCAGGTGGTCCAACTTGACCATGTGGTCTAACTTGACCATAATTTGTTTATTGCGGTGAGCAAAGTGCCCTTCATTTGTCCAGCAGGTAAAACGAAATTTTTTTTTTTTTTATTTTTTCTAAGAATATTGGTTTTAAAGGCCACTTTTCCTGCTCCGAGACACTGTTTTGGCTGTTCCAAAAGCCACGTTTACTGCTCCAAAACACCATTTTGGCTGCTCCAAAGGCCACTTTTGCTGCTCCAAAACACTGTTTTGGCTGCTCCGAAAGGTGCTCCAAACCGGCTTAGGCCAATCACATCACTGGGAACCCCCTCAATCCCAAATTTTTGTCTGACCGCCTGTCCGTGCATATCCCGCTAAAATTAACGGGAAAATTTATGTCCCGTGACCTAAACACCGATTCTGCTTCCCCACTAAGTTTTTATAATAATAATAATAATAATAATTTGTTTATTTAATGTGCCCAAAAACAACCACGCGGGTCTTCACATTGGCGCACACAAGACAAAAAGAAGAAACACAGCACACGCACAGCTTCAATGTACAAATTAGCATGACTACAAATAGGTTGCACACTTCACACAAAATGTAATAGAGTTTAGCGGGAACACAATTTTAGTGGTAAAAGTCATCTTCCCCTCTAAATTTGGCGAGAAAATTAATAAAACTATAGGTTTTGTTTTACTCTCCGAGACGACCGATTAATGTCTCCTAAACAAATTGGTATGACTGTTCCTTAAATACTGCATTTTATGCATTAAGAGACTTTAAGGGTAAAAGTCTAAGATTTTTCAAAGCTTAAGACACACGTGTTGTGGCGCAGGCGTGCGCTACGACGTGGCGGGCAGCTCGCTAGAAGACGTGTACCACCGGGAGCTGCGGTCGGCGCGGGTGCGGCGCGGTGCGGGGGCCGGTGAGGTGACCAAGAAGCCCGTCCCCGAACTCAAGAAGGCCCTGACCAAGCCGCCCCCGTCCAAGGAGGCCACCCCCCAGAAGGCGGCCGACACCGCCAACAACAAGCCGACGTCGGCGGAGGCGCCACTGGTGTACGGCAACGCGTCGGCGGTCGACGTCCCAGCCTCGGCACCCAACGTGTCTAGTCACGACATCAACGTGACTCTTCCCGGGAACGCCTCGGAGACGACGTCGGAGGCCCCCGTGTTACCCACGACGCTCAGCGAGGACGACCTGGAGAGCATCGTGGAGTCGGGCAACGTGACGCTGCCTCCCGGCTACGAGAACCGCACGGTGGGTGAATTTATTTATCACGCCCTTAAGGGTGCACTAAAGTGTATTTCGAGATCCTCTTCTTTTTTCCTGTTTTAAAAGCGCGACCAAACACCGGAACTCGCCCTTTTTCTGGGATGTCCTCGAAAAGGGGGCATACTGTGATGTTTGGTCGCATTTTTAAAGGTAGAAAAGGGCATGCGTGATTGGAATTTTGAGTTCCCCAGAATGCTTTGGGGTGCATGCACTTAGTTTGCAGCATAAAAAGGCAATCTCAAGGTCCTCTTTAGTGCCCCTTTAAAAGCCCAACAAAGTATTAATATGTTTGGGGAGGGGGCAGAGGGGGGGGAAGCAGAGATCATAAAAAGGAGTGATGGGCCAAACTTTTGCCGAATCCGAATCTTCGAATTCTGTGTTTAGTTTTATATTCTGTGTTTTCTGTTTAGTTTTGTGTTCTGTGTGTAGTTTTATGCGAATAGAAGAAAACTGTGAAATAACGCTAATTAAAAAGCAATATTGTTTTGTTTTGGCACAAACTACTTGTGAGCTGAAAACAGGATTGCAGGGGTGGAACGGCTGCGCCATTTGCGCCATTTTGCGCCAGACGCATTTGTCTGCGCCATCCTGCGCCATGTTGCGGAAACTGCGCCAAAGCCAATACCTCGCGCCATTATGCACCAAATCGCAAAACGTGCGCAAAAAAAAAAAAGTATTTTGTCTTGGTTTCAGTTTTTATCGACTTGATTGGCAACAATGAGCGCGTTTAGCTTGGTCGGCCTTGCAATCTTTTATTCTGTTTATTCTAACAGTGTATCCTAAGTCGGAAGCGCGCGAAAAAACTTGGGGTCGTATTCCAAGCGCTACACCACCTGCGACTGGATTGTTATTCTTCAATCATAAGCGGCTAAGCAAGTCGGCCGAGGTGAGGTCGAGTCGTTAAGCGTCAGGTTGCCTGAGGCTCTGCGGCCCGGGATCCGTACGTCAGTCAGTTGAAAACAAATTAGCAAAAGATTCCTTTTAGTACTTCATCGTTAGAAGTTGGAACCGCACTCCCGCAAGATAAATCGTGATTTGATAGAACTGAAACGCGGTCCTATCCGAAACCTTGCCGGCCAGCAGCTCTTACGCGAGCGGTAGATCTGCTCGTCATACTTTAACCTTGCTCCTGCTTATCGCTTCAAATACGATAACTTCGTGAATCATAGTCTGCTGCTTCGTTATTGAGTTGCACGATAGGATAAACTCAAAATTTGTTGCCCTGTTCCTCCGCGCGGCTGCACGTCCGTTATTTAAGCACGTCACGTGGTTCGCGCAGATAATTACTATGTCGAGCACGTGTGGGTTGTGCAATCAGTAGTGCTGGTTTGCATTTTGAGCAGCTGAAAGCCACTCAGAAAATATCAAGGTCACTATTTTCAGAAAGATATGGTACTTGCTTTTTGATTCTCATTAAGGCTCACAAAGTTTCAAGTTTTCGCATCTGTTACACTGTTATTACATCTACCAAGGTCCCTAACCACTCGTGTTCATCTGTGCTGCTAAGCCTAATTGAAATTGCTCCCGTGCTTGTGTAAGAAGCGAGCTGAAGTGCAGTGAAAACTGATCTGAGCTGCTCCTAGCTTGTTCCAGAGTGTAGTTTTAGCTGCTCCCAACCTGCTCCAAAACAGCCGTTTCAGCTGCTCCCGTGGCTGCTCCCAAGTGCATTTCATGAGTTCCACCCCTGGATTGTTATAATTGCGAGGCATGCTTTAAAGTACTTGTCAGTCAATGTTGCGACTACCACATTGCAGCACTAGAAAGATCACATGACAATCACATTATCCAGAATGAACTGTGTCGTGTGTCACTTGCACAGTGGACTGCTTCAATTTCCGATCAATCTTCTGTTCTTGAGCCGGAAAATATTCGAGAGAACCACACTCACAAAGGCTGACAAACACACAGTTAACATTTCGCCTGCCCTGCACCTCGCCATAACCAGTGGTAGTACTACACTGTACGATGGCAACCGCACGGCATCCATTTTCAGTCCATGGCTCCTCGCGCTCTTACGTGTGCGCAGACGTGTGCCGAATTTTCGCCGAACTTTCCTTGAAAAGTTTGCCATGTGCCAAACTTAGCCGAATCTGAAGTTCGGTAGGTTCGGGCTATCACTAATAAAAAGTGAATTGGAGCAAAGCACTCACTATCCACTACTACTACCAATGTTCATATACAACAATAAAGTACAGAAATAAAAACAACCATAATTAACATTAATAAGATTATTAGAGGTCGTAATATGAACAGAACTAGTCTTTTATGGAAACTGTGAGGTTAATGACTCACAAAACAGGATGGTGTCAACAACATCTACGATAGAACTGGGTCAACCATACATTTTGTTGTTTTGAAACGCATAACATTAGTGACTTAGTATATGATCCATACACCAAAGCTTCTCGTTGCTAGTGGAAGCTCGTGCCGTCACTCCTAAGCACAGATTGAGCACCTGCCTGCTAGGCTGGCAATCCGCAGCGTACCGTCTACCCATTTCCTAGGGTTCTCGAATCTGACGATGGAGCCTCGATGACATCACAGACTCAGTGTCACGTGACACTGTAACGTCATCGAAGCCTCAACGGTGATGTCGCAGGACGACATCACGGCGTTTCTGACATCGTAACGGTGCACGCACAGACATGCGCGCTCGAAGTCATTGCGACACCGTGACTTGGTCTCACAATAGCTTCGTTCGATTTACCTGCACCGGCACAAAAGTGTAGGGAGTGTTGACTTCCAGTCGTATCTCAATACACATACCGCAAGTGCACTGCCCCACATTTTTCTGCACCGGTGCAGGAGATGCTGGTGAATTGAACGGAGCTGGTGTCACATCCTAATGCCACCTTTTCACTGTTGGTCCGTGTCGTTGGAATTGTTCTTTGCAGGACCATCACGACTACTACAACACGACGTTCTACTCGGACCCTGCCACGGTCAAGAGCCTCTGGACTGATCTTGACTCGCTTCCCAGTGAGCACGTCATCACGCACGACATGCTTTCCGAGTCGCACAGGCGTGCTGCCGTGAGTCGTCTTGGATTTTTGAAAGAAAGATTGTGAGATCAAATCCTACTTTCTTATACGCTCCCCTTTTTTTTTCTTAAAACTCTCGGTTTGTCTTGGTTTTTTAAGTTGTATTAAAGTGTCGTGCATGCTTATTTTTAACTAAAACTAATTAAGCGGAGAGTAGGTTTTCAGACTCAGATAGGGGAGAATGGAGTGAACTTTATCTGTAAGGCAGCATCTCTTCTTGGTGCCTTGTCTTCAAAGGTGTAGTTGCATATTGAAAAAGTTGTCTTTGTGATGATTTGATTGCTTGGGAAGAGGTGATTGATCGGGTGAGGGGGGCCGTTTCTTCCGGACCAGACGGTGAACCTGACCTTCGACTTCCCCTTCTACGGACACCCCATACGGAATGTCACCGTCGCCACGGGAGGTGAGTCGGACAAGTCAGACACGGTCGCTCTTTGGAGAGACGATTATTGCTCCTATCTGTCTGTGACGTGTTTTGTCGTACAGCGTCAAACATTTTTCATTTTTAATGCACCTACGGGGCTTCCAGCAAAAGAAGTTTTAATTGTCAGGCGCAAAGCGATAATAAAAATGTAGAAATGTGCAAACTTTTGTGCATATTGTTGAATATTTTAAAAAATATTTTAACAATAACAATGGCATAATCATCAAACATAGCAATCTAAAAGCCATTCTAATTTCAAAAATTGTGAAGCATTTCTAAGGAAATCCGATTTTTACTCAATTATTGATTGATGCCTAGTTTTACACCCATTTTAGAAATTCAAACCACGCTCACGCCATAAATAAAAAAATTTCGTCAGAAATATTTTAGGAAAAGGTCAAGGACCTTGGGGTGAAAAGCAATGAATTTTTTTTTAAAAATCGGAAATTGTCGAGCGCGACGTCAAAGACGATTGAGATGGTATGACTCTATTCTGAACTATCGCCATAGTAAAAACACCAGTATAATAAATTATTTTGACAAAAGAAATAACTTATCTCTGCAACAAGATGGCACTCAGTTGTTTTTGATTGGCAAGCACTACATGTGATGGAACTAGGCCCATTTATTAGAAGAAATTTGCATTATTTTTGTTTTGTAAGTGCAAAACAAACACTGAATGATACCATGTCGTCAACATTCTTGTCAAGTGCGTTGGTCACATTGTCGCAGCTTCAAAGAAACACACGCAGCTTGCCGATGGCACTCGGGGGATCGAAGGTGAAGACCAATTTTTTCTGTTGATCTGCGAGCAGCACCTCTACGGCTTCATTGTTCTGGGTGTCCTCATTGCTGCAGTCCTCCTTTCCACGGACGTTGTTTAGAATGCCGTCGGTCGTCGGGTTTGCCGACGTCCAGCTTGACACTACATATACAGTAATCCCCCGTTATAATGAAGTCAACGGGATGGCAAAAAAATTCAATATATGCGATAATTTGATAAAAGCGATAGAGCCAGAAAAACAGTGTCAGCAGCCTTGAAGGTGGACGCTAACACTGCGGAACAGTGATCGTATTCGCGACGCCGCGTAGCGTCAGCGCCGAGAACCTCACGAGAGGAGGTCGTTTTGACTCTGTCGTCTGCTATCCCTGCTTGGTTCCCGTAGGCAGCATAGAAACAAATATTGTTTCCAGTAATTATTTTTACGATTCTGCCGTGTCATTCCTACGCACTGACTAGACGAAGATTTCTACCATCGAAAAATCTCTTTGCTTTCAAGTGTAACACTGATTTTACGCTGCAGTGCAGGAATCTGTGGTGGTCCGCGATGCTGAACGACGAAAACGACCTCCTTTCGTCCGCCATTTGCCTGAGCAGCGCGCCCTCTATAGTTCGCTGGAGTCGCGAATACTTAGTCAAACAAACCTTGGTTATGGACATCTCATGACAGCTTTACCGAGTAAAAAAATAATCAAGTGGAGTTTGCCGATCACTTCATCCGGACATCAGTTCTCCTCGAACTGCTTCAGGCATTGCAAGAACACTGTCACCGCCGCTGCACTCCACAATATTTCGAAGCAGCCGTAGAATGCTTCGCGTCTCCTCAGGCGTCTGCGTTTCCCGAGGTGCCTCTCCGACGTCGCTTCGTGTTTACCCTGGCCGCACGCAAGGTCTACGATCACAGCCTCCATGGCAGGAGCAACAACGGGAACGTCCGCATCGACGAGCGTGAACGAATCAAAGTTATCCACGGTGACTTTGCCAACTTGTTTTCACACACTCCCGTAGAGATCGTTGCAACTCTGGAAATCGTGCGCCGGCTCAAGAAAGCATGCTCGCGAGGGAAAATCCGACGTGCACGAAGCAGTTGGCGGTCTTTCATTTTGGGGTCACTGGCACGCTTTCTCCCGAGTGAGAAACTTCTCAAATCCTTCCAATATTCCTCGCTTGTTCTGCAAAAGGGTGGACAGTGTCGAGCAGCCGATGCCGGAATGTTGAATCCTTTGGCGATTTCGGAACATTGACGCTGGTCCCTGCCCACGTCGGTGCATTGGCATAGGAAGCGCCGCTCTGCGTGCTCTGCCCTCTGTCACCCGTTTACTCCTTTTTCCCAGTTTGCCGTTTGCCTCAGTGGAGAAGTGGGAGGGAACGCAAGGTTCTCGGTGCGCCTCCATATAGGCTTGCATGCTTTCGGCACCTCGTCCTTTGTAATAAGCGTGGTCGGTCGCCGATCCACTTCGAATAATACGGTTAAAAATATCTGCATTTCGGTCGGGACCACGTTGAACTTCTATAAAACCGATAATTCGAAAAAGGTGATTTTGGGGTAACGAGGGAATACTGTGCCTTGGTCTCCACCAAGGGGTCCACGTCAAGCTTCTCGGTAACTTCGCTCCAGAGTTTGCTTGCCTTGCTTTAATCTGGGTGCTCGCCAACTTCTGGCTGGACTGGCGTTTTCAGAAGACCCATCTTCAGGATAAGAACTCATTGTCAGGAAGTTGGCAAGAAGCCCCACCGGCCGAAGTAATACAACATGTACGAGATCACGTACGAGAGGAAACCTAGGATGCCTAGGCTTAGCCACAGGTGGCCTAGCGGCCTAGTACTCCGTTTCACCTTAAGTCCGGATGCAGCGGATGCTGCGAGCTATCCCAGCCAATCCAGTTCTGTAAACGTAGCCCGTGATAGGCTTTCCACATGTTGCCGTGCTTCCTCTCCAAGGTCACGTGACACTCACACGGCCTTGGATTGGCTCCGATGGCTCGTGATATCCGCTGCGCTCGGACGTAAGGTGAAACGGAGTACAGTGCGCATTTGCCGCCGTCCACTGTTTGCTGATGATGTCTTCGGAGCTGCCTAGTGGTAGAAGCAGCCAAGTAGCGGGAGCACACGGGATCTTTCGTAATGCAGGGGTGTGACATCTGTGCCGATTGCTCCATTTTGGTACAAACCCCATTTTCTGCGCCTAGTTGCGCCAAAAACGCGAAATTGGTCGAAATTGCGCCACACTGCGCCAAAATAACTAAACAAAAAAGTTTGTGGCGACGCTAGAATTATCAGGAAACGAGAGCTTGGTTGGCAACATTCAATCTCGTCGTAGTAATGTACACGGCATGGGTACAGGGTGGCGCAAGCAACCGCCGCATTCGAAGATTTCAGCTGTAGTACCCTTCTATACCTATGATACGTGGTCTTTTCCCGATTTTCCTACTACTTTCCGCTGTCATTTGTGACTGCATCCTAATGGTGCGCTGTCACGCGGTCTCGCTGTATGGCCACGGGAGGTACGACGCACAGGCTATCAAGATGAGCAAACCTAAGTATTTCTTTCGTTTTGAAAGTAAACCTTTTCTTAAAAGTGCTATTGAGCGCCTCCATTGTGTAATTGTTCATTTGTGTCCGTAATCTCGTCAAAATGGACGGCGCCGTCGCCATCAGTACTTTCGGTTATCACACACGTGCTTCCAGTGCGTGAGTAATCGAATGAATCGGTCACACACCCGTATTTAGCATGCATGTGCTGCTCATAGTTTTTCTACCTTGTAACTCACTTTTGTGTGGAGTTTTATTTTTTCTATCTGCACGTGCTTTCTACGAACGTCCGATCGATGTCTGGTTGTAGTAAACCATGCTTCCCTGTTCATGCTCTTGAATCACTGCTTTAAAAAGTTTTTCACTACAATTGCGCTTTCTCACCAGTTCGTATAAGCTTGAGGTACCTACTGCCCACCTAACTTTGCAGCAAGCATGTGTTTCCTGTCCTCATCTATTGCGCATGAAACTCGCGTTTGCCGTTTTCGTTTTTTTTTTTTTTTATTTTATCTTGGTGCGTATAGGCGCTGATGACTTATTGGAGCCAGGGTGGACAAAAGTAACAATTCAAAAAGAAAAATATGATTTATGTGATTTATATCAGATTTTTTCATTATTTAAATTGCTGATAAGCTGCTCTGACTTAATTTTCTGCTCCAAATCTGCTCCAAACTGTGGACTTTTGTGCTTCGAAGTTGCTCCAAAATACATAAACTGCTGCTCCAAAAAGAGAATCTTGTGCTCCTAAGCTGCTCCAAAATCCAGATTTTTCTACTCCAAAAATTGCTCCAAAACCTGTTTCACCTGTCTCACCCCTGGTAATGTTTCAGAAAATAAATTAGCAATATTGTAAGCAGTGACAGAGTGCAGGCGAGCTGGTAATTAATCGACATCTTGGAAACCCTGAGATGGGGAACGATAAAAAAACGGACGAACACAACAAAATCTCAAACGCAGCTGAATTTTATTGATATCAACACACCAATAAATAGACTTTCAGACAATGAAAAAGAGAAAGGGAAAAAAAGGAGAAAGGGAAAAAGAACTCGAACGCAAAACCAGACGACCAAACGAGTTCCCCCAGACAGCCCGAGCCACTCCCCGGCTCCAACCCTTTCGCAAAGGGAGCCGACCTCCCGAACAACAACAACCCGAAGGTCGACACACCCGGCGACCTCCAAAACGCTAAAGCCTAATCTTCATTTCCTACTTCCAAGCAAACGCTTCCCGAAATTCTTCCCCCACTCCCCCCCTCCCCCCACCCCCTCCAAGTTTGCAAAGCCCCCCTCACACAAGCAAAAACTCTTTCATCCGATCACCAATAACCAAGGACGGCTGGCTCACACAATTCCCCCGCTCGCGAATGCACAATGTCTCCTTAATTAACCTTCTAAACAATTCTTTTTCCTTACAGAAGACGGAAGTTTCACCCCAAAGAGGGGAGCAATTATTACAAGAACCAACATGATTTGCCTTAGGAACTGGGAGGAACTAGTCGAGGGTATTTCTCCCCTGCATCGGAGCCCGTGCACGTTGATGTCCTTGGACATCAAGGATTTATACTATTCTTTAAATAGCGTGTTGTTGCTCGAAAGGGTTAGGGAGCTTCTAGAAAAAAATTTAGTCTCATTTCAGGCCAAAGTGGGTATCTCGGTAGATGCGCTAATGGAACTTCTGACGTGCTATCTGAAGGCAACAGTGCTTAACTTTAATGGTGACTGTTATATACAGTGGAAAGGTGTGTGCATTGGTTCGGCGGTGTCTCCGGTGTTGACCGAATTTTATCTTAACACTCTGGACAAGAAAATAACAGATTTTGTAGGCTCTTTGGGTGTTGAAGGGGTTTTGGTTCGGAGGTTTGTTGATGACATCTTGGTTTGTGCTCCGAATCAGCTTTCCGCTACTAAGATCTTTGACTTTATTTTGACCGCTGCACCGGAATTGAAATTTACCTCTGAGTCAGCGAAAGACGCGAAGTTGCAGTTTTTGGACTTGCAACTATTGAACAAAAAAGGGCTTTGTTGGTCTTATGGGAGGGAAACCGTGAAGAAAGTTCTTTCTAGATGGAGTGCACATTCTAAACTTGTTAAAGGGGGGTGGTGAGATCACTGATTGGCAGTACATTGAAGAAGTCTTGTTTTCATTGTGTCGGGAACGCTTTCGGTGTTCAAATTAAACGTCTACTGTCGGCAGGTTATAGTCTAGATTTTATCGTTTCTAGTGCACGTAGACTGCTTGTACGCGCTTCGGTGACCGCTGAGAGGGTTCAAGGTGGAACCTTTGCTGTGGTTCCTTATTTTCATGGTTTTTCTCATAGCTTAAAAGCTTTGGGTGCAAAATTTAACGTTAATGTGGTTTTTAAGACGGACTTTCGTTTGGACAGGCTGACCCCGTTTACCTTCAGACGTGAGGGATCTTGCGGGAAAAAACAGAGAGATCCCTCGATCTCCTGTGTCGCAGAGGTAGTTTACAAGATCCCCTTTGACTGCGGATTGTGTTATGTCAGTCAGACAGGGCGTTGTTTGAATGACCGTATTGCGGAACATAAAAGAAATGTAAGGAATAGGGCCCAGAGTTCGGAGTTGGCAAATCATGTTGGTTCTTGTAATAATTGTTCTCTGTAAGGAAAAAGAATTGTTTAGAAGGTTAATTAAGGAGACATTGTGCATTCGCGAGCGGGGGAATTGTGTGAGCCAGCCGTCCTTGGTTATTGGTGATCGGATGAAAGAGTTTTTGCTTGTGTGAGGGGGGCTTTGCAAACTTGGAGGGGGTGGGGGAAGAATTTCGGGAAGCGTTTGCTTGGAAGTAGGAAATGAAGATTAGGCTTTAGCGTTCTGGAGGTCGCCGGGTGTGTCGACCTTCGGGTTGTTGTTGTTCGGGAGGTCGGCTCCCTTTGCGAAAGGGTTGGAGCCGGGGAGTGGCTCGGGCTGTCTGGGGGAACTCGTTTGGTCGTCTGGTTTTGCATTTGAGTTCTTTTTTCCTTTCTCCTTTTTTTCCCTTTCTCTTTTTCATTGTCTGAAAGTCTATTTATTGGTGTGTTGATATCAATAAAATTCAGCTGCGTTTGAGATTTTGTTGTGTTCGTCCGTTTTTTTATCGTTCCCCATCTCAGGGTTTCCAAGATGTCGATGTAGCAATATTGAGGCGTTAGCTACGTACAAAAGCATTTAAATTATGTACATTGTTCAGAAATATTCAGTATTTAAAAATTCATACTACTAAGATATTTTTACATTGACTCTACCAAAAATCAAGAGGATTTTGAAAATTTTCGTAAATCTGAGAATTTCGTTTAAACTGACGTTTGGAATAACGAGATTCTACTGTAGATAGTAAGGGAAGCGATTGCAAGTACTGAAGAAGCGCTTCCTCGGGACCCGTGAAAAGGAGACGACTCACACTCTTTGCCTTCCCTTGCCACAGGGTTCCTCTTCACGGGATACATGCTGCACGTGTGGCTGGCGGCCACCCAGTTCATCGCCCCGCTCATGGCCAACTTTGAGACCTTCACAAGCAACAGCTCGGCCATCAAGTATGTCGACAACGGTGAGCCTCTCCCTACTTTGGTGGGCTTCCCTCCTAAACATATGTGTCCATGTTACTGTACCATAAGGGGCTATGCAACGATTCTTTCCACAGCCCCTTGTAAGAATTCTTACAGTTCACCAAAAGTGCTACTGCTGATAACTGCATCTCCCCAGAGCCTGTAGATTTTAGGTGCAGTTTGCTGACAATTTATTGACAACATTCTGCTGTACTTTGGTACTGTTGTTTCAACTATTGAATTGTATGGTTTTTTTGTTTTTTTTTTTAATGTTAACTAGGGAGCGCGTCTTTAGGCACATGACTATTTTGTCCGCAGCTTGGGGTGCATGTCTGTAGACGCACTGCTCTTCAAATGGTCTCGGGGAGCGCGTCTTTAAACGCTCACCCTTTTTATTGCAAGGGAGGAAGCGCCATCTATCCCCAAACTTCAGAAGTAATTTTGCTTTAGAAACCAGTGCATAGATGGCAGCACAAAAAAAAGTTTAACCAAAACATATTGGCAAAATGGGGACAAACAAAGTCCCCATTTTGCCAATATTTTTTAGGTGTTATGGAAGTTCCCAGTTAAAGGGTTAAGAGCACATTTATCCCTTGTGTCCTTATGCCTGGTGTTGAATATATGCCTCCTCCAGCCCATGAGGTAACAGTTTTGTTTAAACTATGTAACAAAGGAAAACATCTATAAAAATGTACCATAGTCTAATTGCAGATGTTTCTGTTATGTCTGTGCATTTCTTTGAAGAGAGTTTTGTTTTTGCTTTTTGGCCAGGGACTTCCTTGATAGTGGAATGGCATGAGGTGATGCTGCAAGACAAGCCTGACGGTGAGTGTGCTGGAGACATTCCGTCTAGAATCATTTGCTATTATAATCAGTTGTTGTATCTGCTTTTTTTTCTGACTGATGGTTTTGTAGTTTACTATGGATTGGGTAGCTTGCCATTGGACCTTGCCATTTATACTTATTCAGTGAAAATGAAAAAAAAAAAAAAAAATTATATGTGTAAGTTTTAGGATTAAATTAGTACCAAGAACTGTAAGCTTAGTACTTCATTGTAGTAGTCAGAAAGCTTCACCTGCCCTGTTTTATCAATGCTTGAGAACCTGTAGTAGTAGTGTTTTGAATGTAACTGTATTCTTTTTTTTTAAGGTGGAAACTACACGTTCCAGGCTGTACTGCACAAGAATGGGGACATTGTATTTGTCTACAAAGATGTGAGTTACCCCCTTAGCTCTTTTTGTGGTTTGACCCCGACACATGCGTACAAGTGCCTCTGCTATCAGTGGCACTGGAATTAACACGGGGTTAATTCTGTAATTCCGAAATATACAGTGTTCGGGTAACCACCCAGAACTCATTCGTTATCAGTTTCTTGGTCGTTAGCCACTCCCTCAAACAGACATGTGCAGAATTCGAGGCATAGTACACAGATGTACAATCTAGGCACTGCCGAGTATTTCCGATTATTCGAGGCTAGAGACGAGGACATTGTCGTTGCTCTTTATAATGTATTGGGAAGAGTGTTGTCACCTGTGTACCTTTTGACCTTGAACACTGTTAATCCCATCAACTTATTTGTTCCCTCATTCTTGCGCACCAATGCAGCTGCCCGTGCCCGTTACGGAGATCCCAGATAAGAGTCACCCCGTCAAAGTGGGCATCTCGGATGCCTACATGTTCGACCGCATGATTTTCTGTGAGTAAGGTTTTATTCACTTTAAACCTCGTATCAATGCATGGTTTTCAATCTCGAGTTTGCAGGTGCTTCCATATTTCTCTCAGTAGTAGGTCAACAGTTATTCTATACTGTGTCTTACCTCGAGATGTACCGCAGTGAAGCCTAAAAGCTTGAGCTGGTAGCTTTGGTGGTTGCTGGAGATGTGTCCTTGACCAAACTTGAATGTCACTCCCGTGGAGTTCACAAAAAGTTGGGTTGTACAGTTCTCATCGTGGAAAACCCAGAGCAGTCGGGGAATTTGGAAACACAATAAGGGCAGATAACCTGTCAAGAGAGTGAGCTCAAGATTGGCACCGCAACTCGGAGCATGCTGCTGCTTGAATGCTGCACAAGCTACTTGCATTATTAAAGGTCCGGGGAATAAGTGCGTACCCACAGATATTGCTGTCTGTTTTGGCCCGCTGACCTATTTTTTTTCCCTCCGTGCGATGCTCAGTTGTAAAGCGCAAGACCATCTACGAGTATCATCAGGTGAACAAGAAGAGCGACGTCATCAGGAGCAACACAGCCATCTACTTCACCGCCCTGCCGAGTAAGTCGCCTGTAGTCACCCTTAGGGTTGTTACGACAGACAGACTTTCAGGCATGTCAGACAGATAGTGAAATCTCTCCAACAATGTACACAGTGAACCATTTAATTTTGTTTAAAGGAATAAGCGCGATAAATGTTGGGTCAATAATAACGTAGCCATTTTGTTTTACGTCTGTTCGGCATCACATTTACGAACTGCGGCATTGATGACGCCTCATTATTTGCGGCCCTTCTTGGGCAGGTTGCAGCGACCGGATCTCTTTGGGCATTTGGGGAAAATAGACGTGCAGGTTTTTTTTTCTAAGGAGCTCGCCACCACAAGCACAGAAATGCAGCACCATCTCCTTCTTATTTCTAGTACTCGGAAGAAGACGGTGGCTATTGATTATGCCTGTAAAGCCCATGCACTCAATTGCGTTCACTTACAACCAAGAACTGGCGATCTCTTACAACGACGACGATGACGATGGAAACTGTTTATTTACGTGAAAAATGGATACACTCGAGTTCTCTTGACAAAAGTCATCCGAGCCGGAGGGGTAGTAGGGAAGGAAAGGGGAAGAGAGGGGAAATGGAACGAGGGAAAAGATGGGTGACTAAATATACCGAGTTAGATTGGCCTCTCGCACGTAGGAAAGCAGAGAGTCCAGGATCTGCTTGCGGTGGCTGGGAGGTTTAGCGGGGTTTGGGCTTGTTTCCTCGGTGCAACTTTGAAGTCAGTTCTCCGGGGACACGGCACCAAGGTGGAGGTATTTAGTAGGAAGGAATGTTGAGCAGTACCAGAGTAAGTGGGTGCATGTGGCCGGCACTCAACATTGTGCGCACATTTGACTAAAGCCCGTGTCCCCCGGGTAGGTGGGTTTGTGGAATTTAGCTGGCCAGACGGGAGTGATCGCCGATTGTCTTTGTAACCTGCAAAAGCCAACCAGTTCCCGTCTGGAGCACCCAGAGGGGAGGGGCGAGGCTTTCGGGCCTTCCTGTCCGAGCTGTTCGGGGTCCGGTAGAATGGAATCGTTAGTGGGGACTGAAGGGTGAACGGGGCATTGCGAGGGCGTGGTTGTGTATACCCTCGTAGCCTCATCAGCTTTCTCATTCCCCGGAACGTCGGCATGGCCAGGGATTCGTGCGAGTTTGACCCGATTTCCACGGGTCCATAGGGTCTTAGCGAGTGCCTTGATTTTGCGAACAACGCAATTGCAACTGGTCAATCGCTCACATTCCCTTATCGCCTCCTTGGAGTTTATGAAGACTCGGATATGTTTGCTGCGATGATTTATATTAGGATTTAATGCGCCGCGGATGGCCAAAAACTTTGCCGTCTTGGAACTGGGAGTCGGGGTCGTCATTTTGCTCTCTGCTTGATCTTCTGTGAGTGAGTAAAATGCCACGGCGCCAGCCACGGTGGGCTCACGCGTTGCGTCTGTGTACAGGACAAGATTTTGGAGACCCTCCTTTGGGGCAGGCAAGTCTCGAAGGTGTTTCTTTGCGCTGTATTGTCGACGTTGAGGGTGGTTTTGGCTCTGATTTTTTTGGGGTGGGCTTGAAAATTGTAACGGGGTGTCCTGCCACGGTGGAAGTGGAGGGGCATTAATGGGGAAAACACGCTCCCCTATCTGGTTTAAAATACTCTGTCCGGCCACGGTTCCACGGAGACGAAGCCTCCGACGCAGGATTCCTCTGCCATTTTGCGGACCGCATTAATTTGAGCGGCCCGACGAAGTTGGTCAATCGGGGTAATTTTTGGGAGGCCGGTGATAATTCTCGTGGCCATCCGACTGAAAACTTCTATTTCGGCTTTTTTTTGAGGGGGTGAGCTTAAGATGGTTGTAGACATATACTGTGTCGGATACCGAGAGCGTGCAAACTAGTTGTCTTAAAAGTTTCTCCCATGCCCCCCCCCCCCCCCCCCCCCAAGTTGTGGTATGTCGGATAATATGTGGACCGCGTTTCCGTCTAGCTTTAGGCGAACGGAGCCGGCTCCGAGCCGCACCTCCCCGATCGATACCGAGCCCTAGGATTTTGATGCTCTTCTGTCGCTCGAGGGGCAACCCATTAGCAAAAAGTTGAAATGAGCTCGTTACATTATGAGCGAAATCCCGGCGGTTCGCGATTTTCATGTACATTGTTTCATCGACGGATAGCCGCATACCCGCCTCGTCTTTAAAGTTAGCTGTAATGTCAAGGGCGTGAGAAAGCACGGGCACGCTGGCACCGTCTGAGATGACCCTGAAACTGCATTTCATTGGAGCGAAGGTCTTGCAGTATTTGCATGATCAAATGTATATAACACTGTTACATACATTTTATGCAAAACTTTTGACATCCTTTATAACAATGCCAAAAGTTTTGCGAGCTAAAAAAAAAAAAATGATGCATTAAAAAAAAAAAAAAAATGTACAGAAAGGCTTAGCGTTGAACTCGATGCAACAATGTGTTCTTCCGGTCTAGGGCTGGGATATGGAAAACTCCATTTCCACAATAAAGTTTACTCTCTCTCTCCACCATAAGAGGTTTTACGGCAGACGTTGGTAAGCAGTCGCAAGTGTGTGGACCGGCCTTTAGTAACATTACGCTTGTGGAGAGATTGAAGAGGTTAAACTGACCTTCGCCGTGTGTTTGTGGTTTTAGCATGCCTGTCGCTGAAGACGTGTGCCGAGTGTCGCACGGCCAAGCTGGGCTTCAGCTGCTCGTGGTGCGACGCCGTCCAGCGTTGCTCGAGCGGCATCGACAGGCACCGCCAGAGCTGGCTCGAGAACCAGTGTGACCTCGAGGTGAAGCCCTCCCCTGTCTCTCGAAAGGAGAAGAGTCGAGAAGCTCGCACTCCGGCATTGTTGACAGTCCTGACGTGCCGCTCATCTTGTTTTCTTTGGCAATCCTTGTTGCAGGACAAGAAGGACGCTTCCATGTGCTCCTCGTCTGCTGTTTCTCCCATGCCTCCAAAGCCAGCACCCACTGCCAACGGTGAGCGCGCTCGTCTAGGGCTCTCGGTTTTGGTCGTCGAAAGTGAAGCCACGCTGTCAAACCTGCGGTGTATCGAGACCTCGATTATTCCTGAAGGCTGGGTGCTTAGGCAGTAAGAATACAGTACAATCTCGATAAACGGAACCTGAAGGGACCAGGAATATCTGTTCCATTTATCAGGAGTTTCATTTACTGAGCGTATGTAGTGTAGGTACACTAAAAATGTTGAATGCCAGCTTAAATGCATGCTGTTTTCACAAGTGCACAATTTGTAAACACCAGCAAGTGAATGCAGAAGGCAAAATAATGAACAAAAACACCAAATTGCTGCTTTTGTATATTCACATTTGGGGTCCAATGACGGGACGGTTCTCACTTTGGGCTCTTCTTAGCCAAAACGCCAAGCACTTCTCAAGCTCTTCGTGTTCGGGGAGTCGCAGCCTCATCCTCTTTGGTCCAAATTGCGTACTGCTGAATGCACTCCCTCACCTTTTCCTTGTCCTGAAGAATCCTTGTCATGCTACTTTTGAGAATGGCATACTTCGTTGCAAGCACCGTTTTCGTGAAGCAACCGCTATCGGAATCATTAATGACTTCAATCTTTTTTTCTAACGTGAGCGCACGGTATTGTCGCTTCGTGGCCGCCATCGCAGAAAGTAGGACCAGTAGGACACTAGGCCTAAGATGCGAGCAGGAGGCCTGTTGAGCCAAGCCTACCCAACATAGCCACCTATGCATAAAAATTAGAAAAGAAAACTAAGAAAAAAACATGCGTACATGCTAATTTTGGGCAATCAAGCTAATAAATATTAAGAACATTTATAATACTGTTTTATTACTCGAGAGTTATTTTTCTTTTCTGCGATAGCGAAAATATGTCGGCGACATAGTTTCGTTTTCAGTTCCGTTTACCCGGAGGCGTGAGAATTTGAGTTCCGATTAACAGGAATATTTTTACATTGCATGAATACAAAACCAAACAACTTCGCGATAGTTGTTTCGTTTAAGCGACCATTCCGTTTAAGCGATTTCCGTTTATCAAGATTCTACTGTATGTTCAAAAGTCGGGCACATGTTGGCACAAGGCGGCAAAACATTTCTTCGTCCACTGAGCCAAAATGAATGCGTGGTTCGCTAGCCGGCCACTGCCCCCGATGCCCGTTATGCGTATGCAGTACGAAATTATTTACAACAATAAGGGAAACAGGTTCACTGAACACATCTATGTATCAAAAAGCAGTCCAGGTGTATGTATAGTAGTATGTAGTATGAGGCTGCCGACAGAACTTTATTTAAATCTCTTGGTAACTCGGGAGAGAAAGGGGGGCACGCCTACCAGGGAGCCACGAGCCGCACTTGGACCCGCAAAGAGCTGCAGGATAGCCACCCCTGATATATAGTGCAAACGACCTTACTTTTGCGGGCTCAATATTTTGCAAATTCGCCGAAGTGTTATTTCCAGGAATATTTCGCGTGCACGAAACTTCACGAAACGAGGTGGTACGTTGCGTATTTGTTACGATAAGGAAATCAATTTGTGGGATCTATTTTTCGCAATATTATACTAGTCACAAAATTCGCAAAAATGAGGTCCTTGTGCAAATTAAGCGCCGTATTTACTCGAGTAATAGCCGCACTATTTATGAACAGGGCCCTTGCGTCTACTTTCCCACAGAACACATATACAGCCAATCATTGCGTTGCGCATAAATAACATAGCAAATAGCCAGATTGAGAACACGATTCTCCATACAGATGCAATCTTCACAGATGGTATCTTCGCACGAATGCTGTCGATCGCGGTGATTGGCAATCTGCGTGCTCTGTGGAAGAGTGAACCCTCAGGTTTTCTTCATAAACAGCGCGGCTATTACTCGAGTAAATACGGAAGTTTACAGTAATGCCTGATCCCTTCCAGCACGCACTAGCCGCATTCCATCTTGCTTCGACTACACCTGCACGCTCTAACTGTTATTAAAGATAGGAAGCTTGCACCGCCGAAAGTGAGGTCCTCTGCCATTCTTATTTCGTCAGTAAATATAGCTCCTCCCGTTCTGTCATCACATGCACACTACTTTGTACTATGCACGGCATGGGAAGATTGACGTCAAACTCTGTAAAATCTTCTAATGAAACACTCATTGGCTAAGTCAGCCTGATCTGTGTGAATCCCACGTCGGTATGAGAAGCAAATGACTCTGAACGGGTTTAATGAACCTTTCTGAGTACTATTTAGCCCATTTCCCTTCAATTTTCATTGTACATACTACAACTCGTTTTCACGCCAGGAACAAGTTTTGTGTATTGTTCCTACGCCGCGCGAAGTAGTTCTTACGAGATTTGGTTGTCGGAGGAAATAGTGATGCTCTTGGCGTTTGAAACGTGTATGTCTTTGTAAGATAACATATATCTAATCTGAAATGCACCTACATTATCTTAGTTCTCTACATAAAACGGGAAATTAGTGATGCTCCACAAGGAGTGGGACTCTTTTTGCCACTATTCTTTAGGAGAAAACGAGTTTAGAGGCCATTAACTGGCAATGCAGCACGCCTGTAGTGATTCCAATTTATTTTCAGTTTAATCTTATTCCCTAGGTCGGGAGTTCCCAGACTTTTTTTATCTCGAGTGGCAGCTGAGGAACACCTCCCAGTCTCGGCATTGACGAAATGAAACGGCGCAGAAGTGTACGGACCTTGCGCACAATGTTGAACATACTAGGAAGTATTTGCCTCATAGTTACGCATCAGTGGGCTTGCTGAAGTAGTGCCTAAACTGAAAAAATACATACTTGGGGTCAGGGACGGTCGAGGAAATTTGGGAGCCCGGGGAAACCACGATTGCACTCTGGGAACCTTCAGGTCCCTAGGAACCTGGTTTGAGAACCCGCGAGATTTTAGCTGGCCCAATCACCTGACAGGGAAGCTGAAGCACTTTCCAAGTAAACAGAATAGGGATCGGACTTCCGAAGTTTATTGTCTCGTAAATTCCACTACCTCGCTTGAACTGGGCCGAAGTAAAGCTAAACTGCTTTTATTTTGGAAGAATGTGCGGGGATAAGAATGCGGCGAGTCCCTCCGCCGCTTGTTACCTGTCCAGCGCATCGTGACATTATCGTCCGCACTTCCGATCGGCGGTGAGCGAGGGTCGTCCGACCACGCCGGCGACGTCATTTTCGCCGATTTTACCCTCTCCCCTCTTGCTCTCCCGCGCTCATCGTGCACAAGCGGTTGGGGCTGCGGCCAAATTTTAATTGGCAGTCGCGTTGTTCCAATTAATAAAATAAAAAAAACTTGAGACGCGCGACTTTTAAGGTGCCTACATTCCAACTTTTGCAGCTTTTCCGGATTACAAACGTTTTTCGGCTTCCCTTTGCCAAAGATTTAGCTGCGTGTGTCAGTGTTGACAGCTCTTGCGCCACGGAGAGATGAGAATGGCGTGCCTGTGCAGTGCCGAGCACCAGCGGGAAGCCAATGGGCCCGTCGACTGCCCCGTCGTTCCCCACCTCCAAGCCGCGTGGCAACGTGGTGGAAGTGGTCACTTCGTCCGCCAGCGACACTGCCGCTGCCCCCGCTGCGCACAGTGCCTCCGGTGAGCCTCGTCCGTTTGCTCCGAGCCTCCACGACTCGGTAGAACTTTCCTGAGTAGAGTGGAGAAAGGAAACCTCCCAGGAGAGGACGTTTTGCTGAGAGTTGTATTTCACCGAGACACTTGGATAGCTTTTTTTAAAGAAACTATCGTGTCTGGAACGCCGTGCTGACCGGTGCGTTTACTGTGTCCTCCTCTTCGGTCCTTCAATTTCCCTTGGAGTTGGGACGCTGCGATGACAGAGACACTCGTGTTTGCTCACGATTTTCGCTGTAACTTCTGCGACCAATTGTCGGGATCGCGACATCCGATGGCCCGACACTCCGACCATTGCGACGTAATTCGTCACCACCTAGGTACCACTCTCGATGTGTGTGGTCAGACGCACGACACACCAGTCGGAGACGCGTTTCAGGCAACGTAGCGAAACGTCAACTATGGATCACCGAGGCTTTCGAGAGGTTCCTTTTGGGGTCCTTCTTTCTACCGGTTTTGATGGCCTTCGTGATTCATTTGCACATCCCAAACTAATGCCTGTTTACAAAATAAAGGGAAAAAAGGTCTTGCTGCGTAACTACTATACAGGGTGTTTTTGTTTAAGCTTTACAGATTTGTTCTAAGAAAGCCGTTAAAGCTATGTTTATGTGGTTTGTGCGGGTGACTTATACGGCCAGCATACCTGCCAAGTTTTACGATTTTATCGTAAAGTGCCCGCTTTCCAGCGGCTTCTTACGGTTATCGTATTGACAACAATATTTGTACGATTTTTTCTAATTCCATTGTAAAAAAAAAAAGTAAATTGTTTTTTTTTTTAGCTGCGTCTCGCCAGTTTGCAATTCGGTGTTGGCCACACTGATACATCGACTTGTATGCTAGGGGGTGCAAGCTACCGCTCATTATAAGGGGTATAGCCGCTAACACCCATCCACCCATCCGAATCCAAAATAACTTTCTGTTTAGGAAATCTTCCTTGTGGCAATTTTGGTTGTGGCGCACGTCGTGCATTGTGTTACCGGAACCTTTGCGCATGATCCCTCGAAACCACCTTTACAACAAGATGTCGGGGAAAAACTACTGTCGAGTGTTCATTCCCAGCTATTCGACGGACTTTCTATTTATCAAGACGTTGCGCAAGGGCGAGAGGTACGCATTTTGTAGTTTGTGCTGCTGCGATGTCAACATTTGGCACGCTGGTCGCCGGGACATTCTGTGTCATCTCAGTACGAAAAAGCACAAGGACTCTGCAAAACTAGTTGAAACCAACGAGAAGCTTAGAGGGTACTTTAGCCGATCAACGGATCACAAAACTATCCAAGCAGAATTCCTTTTTACGGCATTTTTGTTGAACAAAACGGGTCGTTCACGGCGGCTGATCACACCGGAGACCTCTTTCAGAAATTGTTCCCAGGCTCAAAGGAAAGCTACTAACTACGCTTGTGCTCGAACCAAGACAGCGTCGATAACGAAGGGAATGGCTGAAAAAGAGATCGGCGATGTTGTTAGTAGTTTCAGGAGTGTGCCGTTCTCGGTCGCGACTGATGCGAGCAAAGACAATGACAATGATGCCAAGCTTTATCGCATTATAGTCACGTTTTGTGACTAAGTTTTGAAGAATAAAACAGTTTTCGTATTTCTTTACACAATTGTAGTGTTTTTCGGCGTCCCCTGTAGTATTTTCAACATTGTAGGGTTGGCAGGTCTGGGCCAGGGGACATCGTATAGGGGGCTAACCGTAACAATCAGTTGGCTAATTAAGCATAATTTGTTAACTAACTTTTTAATTAATGAAAATAGACAGATGGTTCCAATTAGAAACTTGCCGAGCTTTATCGGAATCAAGTCAAATCAAGTCTTTTTAAAAAGATATAAGGCAGAGGCAGCATTTTACGGCATTTCATAGAAATGCTCAATTCAGACGCATTTCTAGGTTTTGGTTTTTTATCGGAGCGCATCTCCGCGCCCACGGTCCTGCTCCCCAGTGGCCGAGACGTGCAACACACATGTGCCATACTTCCCTCTATCCTACGAGGGAGGTGAGGTGGTGACTTCGTGCTACAACCACCAGAGAGCAGGACCCCGGGCGCGAAGATGCGCTCCGACAAGAAACTGGCACCTAAAACGCATCCAAACTAAGTGCTTTTCAGAACGCCGTAAAATGCTGCTGCTTCCTTACACCTTTCTAAAAAGGGATGTCCATAAAATGCTGCCCCTTTTTTATACCTTTCTAAAAAAGGGATGATTTAGTGGTTTTTGATGACCCTCAGCAAGTTTCTACAGTCGAATCCTGCTACAGCAAAATTGAAGGTGCACGAGAAAAAATTTGTTGTAGCGAAAATTTTGTTGTTGTAGAATTCACAAAGAAATGTCATACCCGAACTGGTAAAGTAGAAAAATCTGTACAAACCATGTGTACATGTCCTTTTCGAGCTCTTCGTGCGCAGACAGTGTCAGTTTCTTTCGCTTGGCCGATGTCCCCGATGCAAAAGCCTTTTCGATTGCATCTTTCAACTTTAGGATCGTCGACAAAGAACTCGGAGAAATTCCATACTTTTCCACGATGACAGCTTTCTTCTGTCCGCTTGCAACTTCGGCCAGGATGCGTAAAAACTTCCGCGTTTTGCTTGGCGGTGCCATGTCCAAAAAGCCTGCGTACTGTAACTGTATTGCCAAAAGGACAACTGACAAAACAAAAAAGAGGACTGAGCTTCGGCTTTGGATAGTGTGTAACACAGGATTATCAAGCCAAGAGCTAGGGTGCATCCAACATTGGTGCAACAGCAAAGGAAGGCCGGAAAGGCCAGCCTCATCGCCGTTGCCATCGAGTAATGGCGGCCTGCACGCGGTGGGGGCGGTCGATGTTGCGCCCGTTGCGCTCGGGTTCCGGGGATTCCGGTTATTAGTGGCAGTTTCTGGTGGTTCAACACGCGATTAAAACTTTATAGTAGACGTATTTTATGTGCCAAAATGCACCAAAGTGCACGGAGGTTTGTTTCTCGTACGGAGAACTAACTTTCAAACTTTGAATTGCTCTGTAAAATTTCGTTCAAGCGGAACGGCACAAGAAACTGTGTACACTGTAGTAAGAATTTTTGTGCATTGACTCCTATGGACGGACTGTTGACGGGGAACTGAAAAATATTCGTTAAACCGGAAATTTCGTTGAAGCAAGGTTCGACTGTAATTGGAACCTATCTATTTTCACTAATTAAAAAGTGAATTAACAAACTTTGCTTAATTAGTTGACTGATCGTTATGATTATACCCCTCTAGTATGTCCGCCTGGCCGTATAACTCACCTGCACAAATTACATAACCGTAACTTTCACTTTTTTTTTAAGCAAATCTGTAAAGCTAAAAAAAACAAAAAACACCCTGTGTAGGGTGTTTTTGGTTATGTTGCTACGCAGCATAACTTCGAGTGTCGGTGACAGCAGATTCTACGTGACAATTGTTGTGAATGGTGGCCATTTAGGCTATTGTGGCAGTTCAGATGCACATACTGTAGAACCTCATTGATATGCTTGTCGGAGGACCGCGATAAAAAAATATTTATGATCCGTCCATTCAATGACTGGTACCCTGGACGGAGTGTGCACTGCGTAGCAACCGTCTGAAATCTACTGTTTCGGCGTTTAATTTCGGTTTCTCTTTGTTATTTGAACAATCAATGACAGAGCAATTCTGTCCGGTCAATTTCGTTCTTAAATAAGACAGGTTACACGAAACAACCCACTAAATTTGTAAAGTTGCGCTCAATATTACTGGAAAGGCTGGCATCCCTACGCTGCGCACGTGCTAGCTCAGCCATTTTTAACAATCTCTTCGGAGTGGCCGATGGCATTTTGAGAGAAAGGGTGAGCGTTGTACTGTTGTCTGAGAGAAGCTTTCTCTCTCTAATAAAACAGTCTATAAGAGCGAGCGAAATTTCGGAGCCGATCGAGCTAAATCAGGCGTTCCCCCACGTCAGCCTCTCCCCAGGAGGCCGATGCGAAGTGACGAAGCTTGACGGTGAGCGTGTCGGTGCAAAGTGCTCGGGAATAAAGCGTACGAGAGACGAAGAGGCAGAAAAAAGGGAGAACAGGGCAAAGGGTAAAGGGCGGTCGTAGATGGGCAGCCAGTGCAACACGCCGGCCGCATCGGGTGGCAATTTCGGGGCGTAAGATCGGGGAAGGCAAATGCAACAGACGGGAAAATTAAGACACGTCCTTTAAGCACTGGTCATTCGTCGTACAAAAGGCACATTGTTCGGTGCAGACACAATGACAAAATTATGTGCGGACACACTTCGGGCATGATCGAGGCACGTTAGTCTCGCACATGTGTGCTTCGAACATGTCTGCAGACAGTTTTTGTATGACGAATGTGACCGTGATACAAGGGAGGCACCAGGCAGTGTCAGCAGACTGTACGATGTATTAGTGGTGTGACTGCGGCTTAAGGGGTTTCAATGGGACCGGCGTCCGTGAACGCGTAAACCAGGAACATATCATTGAGGTTCTACCATAAAAAATAAAATGTAGCGTTGCACCGCCGCTACGTTTTCTTTGCAACATGGTTACGGCAGCATCCGTGGAGTGAATGACATGTGTCTCTCGGGGTTGCGTCTGCCAATCCCAGAGGGAGACAAAACTGCGGCGAGCGCCGTGGGCTCTGGCACGGTGGTGGCCATCATCATGATCCTGCTGCTGGTGGTGGCCGTGGGGATGTGGCTGCTGTATGCCTACCGCAATCCGCAGACCCCTGCCGGACAGTTCCTCATCAAGGTGGGTTAGTGAGCGCCCCTGTCTAAGATTGGCAGAAGGGTGATGTTTGCATCCTCTAATGCTTGCTTAGTGATGGCGGCTGTTGCCTTCTGCCGTTCAGTTGCATAGAGACCCTTTTCATGGCAAACACCACCAGGCAGCACTCCAGTCTTTGATGTCCCAGAGAACTTTCGCTTCATGAAAAAAAATGAAGAAAGCCCACTCTGGCACCGCTCCTTGAAATGTCGATGAAACGTTTAACCACCAATTCTGCAGGCGAATACCAAAGGAATGAAGAAGCGGGGGATCTGTTAGATTTTTTAAAATATTCTTGTAAACCAACTTGCCTCCCCCAAGAAGTTAAAAAGTACAGCCGAATGCCCTCGTAAAATCTCCAGCTTTGTTGTCCGTGTAGCATTTGTGCTTTCTAGCACTGGTGACATAAGTTAGCTCGACAGGCTTGCAAAGACGGACCGGACGTCACTTGGGAAGCAAGCGGCATTTCATGTTTGTAAACAGCAAAAGGGTCTAGAGGTTTGTTCATCGCTCTTTCCCGTGCTATTTTAATGATCAGGGTGACGTAGGGCGTGTCGGTAAAAAACTGTTAGCAACTCGCGGCACTCATTCTATGGTACTTTCAGTCTCATTGATATCCTTTACGAGTATGGGTATTTTTTTTTTCTTGCTTTAGTTAGATGAGTAACGTGTGAGCCGTAAATATGTGTACCATGCTTGCCAGACATATATGGCTGGAGAAATTTCTCTTCTCTAGGACCTGTATTTACAGGGGACCAGATAGCTGAAAAGCGTAGAAATTTGTTTTAGGGCCAGGTAAGTTTGAGATGAAAGGGAAGTATAGAATGAAGAACATTATTTTTTTACATTTTTACACCCTGGAGAGTGGGGAAACAGAAGGACTGGACGACACGAATTTCCAAAATCTTAAGATTCAAGGCTGTGTTTTGTGAAATGAGCCTTAGGTTTGTTTGGAGATTCGTGTTGTCCTGTGCTTCTGTTTCTCCACTCCAGGGTTAAAAAAAGAAGAAAAAAAAAGGGGGGGGGGGGGGGGTCAGTATCCAACCAGTTTGCCTGCATCCTTGCATTAAAATCATTTTTTATTCCTCCAAGATTGCGTTTTATATGGAGGTAAATTCCACCTACAATCCAATTGAGTGGAACTGAGAGGGACCAAGAAAATCTATTTTTAGCAGAAGTTCCACATCTCAGAAGACAAGCAGACCACTTTGAAAACAGCAATTATACAAAACAAAATTAGCAAAGTTCTGTCAGGTAGCTAGCAACTTCCAATCACCGAAGATTCCACCAAGACTCGAGTGTCCCGAGCATTGATCGATATCTACTTTTGCAAGACTTGGATACGAAGGGGCACCTCGCACCTGTACCGCGTAAGAGTACCGCTTATCCCTCAGGTGACTAACGCCGCACACTCGTCCCTGCGATTGGTTGCCTGTCCCGCGATTGGTTGCCAACCCTCGTTTTAATTCGACAGTACCGTCCGAGCCAGTGGCGTCTGCATGGGGAGGCCCGGTACACAGCCGCCACGTCGATGCACATCTGAAGGGAGCGGTGCACTGGACGCGCCGCCGCACCGGACCCCCCTCACGGCCGCGATGCCAGGAGACTGGAGGGGCCGTCGTGACCACACGAGAAACTCGCCTTGGCAATCCCTGCCAGGGCGAGGCCCCCTTTCCCTCTCTTTCCAACTTAGTTCCTTCTTTCTCTTAATTATATCGGGGCAAGCTCCCCGACGTTGCCAACTAACATCTCCCCAAAGCAAAGAAAGGGAGAGAGAGACTCACAAAAAATGACATCTATCCTGGAAGCTTTCTAGGTGATGACGCCCTAGAAAGTTTCTCGGAGGGGGTAGGTTTCCCCATGCATCTGCATCTAAGCTCACACCTCCCTCCAAACAAATGGAGAAAGAAAGACTCGCAAAAGAGGGTATCCTGGAAGATTTCTAGTAGCCGGCGCCATTTCTAAGGCTCTCCAAAGCCACAATTTATTTTCTCTCTCTCTTTCTCTCTAGGTGATGACACCCTGGAAAGTTTCCTGGAGGTAGTAGATCTCCCTATGTGTTTGCCTCTAAGCTGGAACTTTTCCCTGCAGATAAGCATTTTCTCTACAACTTTTTCTACATATCACGAATGTGCTTGCGCATTTTTTTTTATGGATCGCATTTATTTCTTTTGGAGCTGATAACTTTTTTCACCTGTTTTAGCCATTTCGTATCAAATTAGACTTTTTGGAACAAGCAATTTTTCTTTGTGAATCTCTACAGGTTTCTTCAATTTCTTTATGAATTAATCTTTTTGTGAACAGATAATTTTTTAGGGAGTTTTCTATGATCCCTAGAGTTTGCTTGGGAACTAAGTCATTCACGGCCGTCGCACTTGATTGGGGTCGTTTCCACAATCTAGTAGTTTGAAGAGTTGCATTAGGCAGTCGGGGAGCTTGCGCCAACGCGTGCCTTAGCAGCTCTGTTTCCTTTTCACAATCCCTTTTCTGACTTTTTTTTTTTCTTTGTCTAAGAGTGTTTGTTTTGGCATTTTGAGTGTGCTACAGTTTGAGGGTCACAAATTCCTTCTGCTTTTAGCCCCTCTTTATGCATGTTGCATCCGTAAGCGATAGCGATGACGGGGGCACCTTGATTTTTGTCTCTTGTTCCACGAGATGGGTGCAGATTTATTAGAAGACGTGGCTTTGAAAAGCTCTTCGGTTGCACGACTGCTCGCGTCACTCAGCCGAGTTCCATGGCGTCACACCCGGTCCCTTTGCTACACAGGAGTCCGGCCCTGTAGGACAATTTCCTCGTCAGTTTGCCCCGATCCAAACCTCTTCAATGTACCATTTCTCTCCGTCAAGTGCCTTGCAGAGAAACGTGTCCAAGAAGGATTGGGAAGGCACTCTCCACGTAGGGATGCACGTCCAATGTTGCCAAGCCAATTGGCCCGTCTGGCGCACCTGCAAATTTTGGTTGGTGGGCTAGCTGCCCTGCGTACACCTATTGGTTTGCCAAATATCAAACTGGAAGGTGTCGACAGAGGCGCTCTGCAACGAGTTGACAATCGACCATGAGGCTTGAGACTAATATTTTGTGACACCTGCAGTATTTTTTCGACACCTTCGAATCTCCCTGAAGATCTCTGTTTTGGGGTTGTTTTCTTTTTTCTTCACATTCCAGGCTGCATGTGAACTTCTTAAAAATTGCTTCTCGCAGTTATGATCTGATTGGCCATCGGCATTAGCATTTGGTTGAAAGCCGTCGGTTAGGCCTAGCAGCTAAACCTAACCATTGGTTAGGCTTAGGCTGCATTTAGGTCCAACTATTGGTTAGGTGTAGCCATTATTTAGGCCTAATACCAGTTAGGCCTAACCACCTGCTATGGCTCCATCTAATTTTTATTGTCTTTACGGTACTGCTTTTAGTTTTATCTTAATTCTCAAGTTTTATTCTACATCCTACGTAGTCTATTATGTTTTTCTTCGTGTTTAGTGCTAGCTGATTACACGACACCACTATCACCTTTTCCGCTCTGGTTTTCGTGGAACCAGTAACTTCTGAGAATGTGAGGCACTTGGAAAGTTATCTTTGGAGAATGAAACTTTTGGATAGAAGCCTGGAAAAGAATCTTCATCGAAAGCAAGCTTCAAATTTCTGTGCCGTCTGACCTGAGAATGGAAAGCAGGGCATTGCTTGAGACGAGGCTAAAGAACACCTGCTGGAGCCCGAGCCAAGTCCGCGTCTTTCGTGGTCCGTGTCCACAAGCTTTTCCCTCGCGTTTGCAGCGTGAGCACCCTCTTCTCGTTCGGGTTTCCCTAACTACCGCAAACCATATACTACCTTCGATGTACATAAGCGTATATACATAGTTATAGTACATAGTTTATAAGTGCGTAACCCACGTTATGCCTGTGATGCTCATTTTTTTCCCTAACTTGTTTCCCAAATAATGTCAGCCCAGTTTTTATGAGTATTGAGGTTGCCAGTGTCCGGGTGCCACTCTGTCATGTGCATGAGGGGAAAATCAGATTGAGTTAACGGGGGAGTGGGAGCCAGCTTCCAGCTTGACCAATCGGCTGTTGGCCCGAAGTCTCACAATCGCTTGGGTGTAAGTGAAAGGCACCTCACATGGTGCGAGTCAGACAGTTGATTGGATCAGCAAGCATGTAATATGCACTCCCCCGTTGGCCCATTATACTCCGTCTGACGTGAACTCCGACCGCAACCAATGCCACGATCCAACGGAGCCGGTCAAGAAGCTCCAAAAGCGGATCGTCCTGGCTTTCATTGTCTTTGGGCATTTGCCATCACCGGATAAACCAATCGGGAGCAGCGAAAGCGCCGTGGTCATACACTTTCAGTGCACGAGTGCCCTGACGGTGTTCTTTTGGCGCCGTTTAATTGGGTCGTGGCGTCGGCTGCGGTCAGGCTTGCAGTAAAACGGAGAATGGCAAAAGGAGTCTGCTGCGGTCGCATTTTTATACGACCAGGTCGGGCGGAGAACGTGTCTCTACGAATTCTGTAAAATGTAGACGAAAAGTGAGCGTAAACGGGGGCTGCATTGGCTTCTTCGTACGAGGTGTCTTTGCATTGTGCACACGACGCTCTTGCACCCCTTGAGTTCGGTTTTTCTACGAAAGGTGCATTGTTTGTCGGCCTCGCCCAAAGCTCGGCAATGCTTTTCGATGTCAGAAGGACGAGGCTTGCTCCGTTCGGAGGTCGACCTATTTTTGTACAGAAGTCCTTCGTCGCGAATGTTTGCCGAGGACTATGAGGCGTGCAAATATGGGCGAGAAAAGTTTGGAAGTTTCTTTACAATCTCGAAAGAAGGCAGAATGGAGGAAAGTTTGTTTCCGAAGAGATTCTGTAATTATCGCGTTGCGTCGGTCACGAGCACGGTGTGAAGGATTACAGTTTTCTTTTCTCGCTGGAACTTCGGGAGTTAGTTGCCGTTGGTTAAGCAGAAATTGTATTTTATCGATGAATTCGCGAGTGTGAATTGCGTTTTAGCTTCTACGCATGCCAGGGCATGGACCCCTCTTTTATTTGGAGTTTTTTTTAACCTTAGTTTTTTTCTTTGTTAGGTTCTTTTATTTTCATATTTTTTTAGAACTCTCATACTAGCAGTTGTAATTATAGCTTGGTAACTGCTCAAGTTTGGAGAAGTGCAAGCTGTACTAAAGCCTATATTTGGATATGAAAATAAGTTTTGTCTTGGCTCAAACACGTACCTGTCCCATTGCACCAGCAGCAATTGTTCCGAGATATTTTGTGTGAAACTCGCTGGACAACCATTTTCTTTACAGATTCAGATTTGATGCAATGTAAGAATTTGTACTACATATTTCCAAAGGCTTACGAGAGCTTTCTAAGTAAATAAAATTAATGCTCGACTTTTTGGACTCATTGTAGTCGGCTTGTTTGCTGTGCGTGTGTGTGTTTTTTTTTGCGGATTTTTTTTTATGAGTGCGTTGCCATCTTGAATGTTGTCACTTCTAGTATGGGAGAAAACATTGTTTAACCGTCGCCACGGCAATGCGCCGAGAGACAGGGGAGGAGGAGACGAGAGTGTGCGTGGACGTCGGAACGCCAAGCTCTGGTTGGAAAGATTAGTGTTAGATTTCAAAGCGAAGCACTATTCAAGATGACCAACATTGTTGACTTGAAAGTGTCAGTGAGCCGTCACCATACACCTAACACCATTCGTGGGGTCCTCTCTGAGGACGACTTTCTTTGCACCAGTGAGGATGAACTTCTTGAGGGCTTCAAAGGCCCAGGGCCACTTTGCTCATCTTGCGGCCGCGGCTGCGGCCAAGAGGGATTTTTATGTCACGTGACCAGCTTCAT
This sequence comes from Ixodes persulcatus, assembly GCA_013358835.2. Classification (NCBI taxonomy): domain Eukaryota; kingdom Metazoa; phylum Arthropoda; class Arachnida; order Ixodida; family Ixodidae; genus Ixodes; species Ixodes persulcatus. The sequence continues at coordinate 67,286 of JABSTQ010010343.1, forward strand.
GGGGAGGAGGAAGTACCTAGTATCCCTGCCTAATGGCGGAGAAATCCGTATCGCTTCAAGCACAAAAGCCTAATTTCGCTCGCTGAAACTGACTGCAGGGACTTTCAACTAGAGTCCAATTGACCGCCCCTTTATACTGTAGGAGCGGCAGGTAAAGTTACGGCCAGGGAGGGTAAATATGAGCCAAAATAAAGAAAAAAACCACGCGTGATAAAAGCGGTGGCAGTATATTTATATACCTCCGCCAGCGCCGGCGGCTTGCGCCTTCTGCTATGGTCGAGAGGCTAGAGCGCTGGTACTTGTCGTCGCGGCGTGAAAGTTCCGGGCTCAAATCGCGCTAGAACTTCTTTTTTTTTTTTTTGTATTTTGCACGTGTCTCACTTTTTAACTGTGATCCTTTCTATGAATCATTCACTTACACTACTGCGCCTTGCATGGTTTTTACTGTTGGTCCCACCTGTTCAATCGAAACACCGGGAAGAAAAAAAAAAGATCAAGGCAAGTTAACGCGCTAATACAATCGTTTCATAATGTTCATTAAAGAAAACACAGGTGAGAGCATCGGTATGGCTTTCACACAAACGGAGCCGAAACAAGCATCCTTTTCCCAGCAACTACAATTTTATTTGTTTTTAAATATACAACGCTCTTGCTACGACTCCTTTCTATAACAGGAGACGCCTATTTAGTACTAATAAAAACTGCAGTTGTGACAATTCAAAAAAAAACTTCCACAAAATAAGCAAAAAGAAAAAACGACTAGCAGCTGTGGATGCATTGATGGAGCGAAATCCTACAGGTAAGGCAGCAAGTTGAACGTCTGAGAAAGTAGTAAAACCGAAATAAAAGAGATAATACTTTTACTTCCATGGAATGTGATAAAAAGGTATATTTTTACTTGTTGCATTTTGCTGTGGCAATCGTTTTGTAATATTAACGAATTACTTGTTGAATTTTAGCTAGAGTAGCAGACGATCACAACCGAATGCAAAACTGAATCGGGCGTCGACATCGTAAACCATCTCTTTAACGCAAACACCTAAAATGACTTTGGATTAACAAATGGAATTGGAGCAGTCGGAAAACGGAAACAACAAATTCTAGAGAAATTCAGCAGCACAGTTACCTGGCGAACGAAGAGACGGGCATGGGAAGATATTGTCAACTCCGCGGAGTGTACGGCAGATGCAGGAGGCGTGGTGGAAGTTGGTAAAGAAAGCCAGAGACATGTATGCGCTCTTCCGCGGTCATGAACAACGAACTGGTGAGTCAGAACTACCAGCCCAATGATTTTATAGAGCTCATAGGGCCTTGTCTACATTCTTAGTGGGAGTGCAGTCAAAGGCAAGAAAAAAAAAAAGTTTCTGACGCGATTTCAACTTGGGACTTTCACGCCGCGACGTCAAGTACCGGTGCTCTAACCTCTCAACCACAGCAGAAGGCACGAGCCGCTTACGCTGGCGGAGGTATATAAATATACTGCCACCGCTTTTATCTCGCATAGATTTTTCTTTATTTTGGCTCATATTTACCCTCCCTGGCCGTAACTTTACCTGCTGCTCCTACAGTATAAAGGGGCGGTCAATTGGACTCCAGTTAAAAGTCCCTGCAGTCAGTTTCTGCGAGCGAAATTAGGCTTTTGTGCTTGAAGCGATACGGATTTCTCCGCCATTAGGCAGGAACGCTAGCAGGGTTGTAAAAGTTACTTCAAAAATGTACCTAAGGTACAGTTACCGTTACTCATACGAAAAGGTACTTAGGTACATACCTAGGTACTAGCTTAAAAATGTGCCTAGGCACAGGTACAGTTACTTTAAAGATACTTTCTTTATTTATTTTCCCTAAATTCGTCAGAATATATTGGAAGTAAAGCTCTTTATACTAAGGATGCACACAAAAATGAGTTCGATAAATATGCTTTATTGGTGTCAATGCGAGAAATAAGGAAAACCGCATTGACATGAGCTTTCTAGGACACGTTATCTTTTTCGGTTTCGGTTTTGAGATGAAGGAAGCAGGTCGCTACTCTCCCCCAAACGGAGTTCCGAAGCGATTCGATAAATTGGTGTCGCTAGAACGGCATCGCTAATCCACCGTTCGCTCAAACGAACACAGCCATTCGCTAAATTGTGTCGTTCGATGGAACATTATGGGCGGGGCTTCGTTCTCTAAAACGTTGTTCGATCAAGTTAATGCCTCCCAGGTCGTACCCAACTCACCTGTTAATCACGGCACATGGTAGTGTGTTAAAACTTTCAGATTTATAGTTTCTACTATTTTGACGGAGCGAATAGAAAAGTACCTGTAAAAAGTAACTTCACTCAGTTACAAGTTACTAGAAAATGTACCTAAGATACAGATACAGATATTGAGAAATGAAAGTACCTAGGTTTGTACCTCAGGTACAACAAAAGTACCTAGATACTGATTTCCAGTTGCTTGTACCTAGGTACTTTACAACCCTGGACGCTAGGTACTTCCTTGTGCCCATGGAGCTGGTCACGTGACAGAAAAATCTCTTGGCCGCAGCCGCGTTAGCCGCGTCCGCAAGATGAGCAAACCGGCCCTGGCGTCGTCGCCGTCAAATACCTAATGTTTAAAAAAAAAAGATGGAAAAGAAATTCCCTCTAAGGAAAAGAAATTCCCTCTAAGCATGTTATTTTGACTTTCAAGAGGCACACTCTTCTAGAGACAATCAAAGCAGGGTACCTTAATTGCCGCATCCGCATCCAACAATGCAGCGGTGCTTCCGTTATGTTAGTAGGTTAGCTTGTTGCAATATTTCTGGGGGAGCTTTGCATTTCATATTTGTTGTAAACAAACCGTATTTCTTTCCTTTGTACGCCTTCTAGCTTATTTATATTAATTTTAGTGAAAGGGTCCGAGACAACATTTGCATATTCTATAATTGGCCTCAGTATTGTTTTATAAACTAAGTTTTGTGTTGGGGAAGAGTGCCTCAGAAGTTAAGGCCCAAATCCGCTGGGTCGCTTTCGTTGTATTGTAATCAATGTGTTTGTCCCATAAGAGTTTATTACTTAAATAAAACCCGAAGTACTTGTACTTTGTGACGCATTGAATAGGCATGACCATCGATGCAACAGGAAAACTCGGGGTACACACTTTCCGCGTAATGAAAATTGAAACAGTCTTTGAGGTATTTAGCTTAATTTGCCATTCCCGACATTGAGACAGTATCCTTTCTAAGCAATTATTCAAAGCTATTTGGTCTTGATAGGACTTTACTTTGTATAAAACGCAATCGTCTGCGAAGAATCTAATGTTGACATCTATGTTTTACAGCGAAGCTGTTTATGGCTAGGGTTCCGTGGATTTTTCGTGTGCTTCAACAAAACTCTGATCCCAAATTTGATGCAAAATCGCTTCATTCTATGAAAAAACTTGTACGTCTCAATAGGGAGTATTCACTGGACGCCATATTTGAGGTCATTGTTTAGAGCGCATGCTCGAAACGAGCTCGCATTAATAGCCTGCTAGGACCGGCAATGTTGATGGTGCGGAATGCACGTTGCAAAAGAACTGCGGAAGCTCGCCATCAGCACGCGCTCAGCAGCCGCGCACACAGATATGGCCGCCAGTGAATACTCCCTATACTTGGGTATGCATTTTTAATAGATTAGTTATCAATAGGCCCCATTTTCAAGATCGGTAGATTCTCAGGTAGATTATAAAGGTTTCTTAAAGATGTGTCGCTGTGCGACCCGTGTCCACTGTACCGTGTCTACGCTCGCACCCCCCTCTTTGTCGTGCCAAGCGCTTGCGTGCCTAGTTTCCTTTCCTTCCGCTCTCCCGGGGTGGCGGTCCCGTCGCGCGTGTCTAGTTTCCTCCGGCTCCTCAGGACGGGTCTGTGGTGTGCTAGACAGCTTCGCTGGTCATCCACCTTGACAGAGTGGAATGGCTAATGATTTTTAGTGAAATCGTTGATATGTAATAGGAAAAGCAAGGGCCCTAAGGCAGAGCACTGAGGCACACGAGTCAATGGGCAAGGAGTCAGATTCATAACCTTTAAAATAAATTTACTGTTTTCTTCCTTCTAGGTATGAGGTTAACCATTTCGCTAATTTATTTGAGTTAGTATGGTATTCAGTTTTAGATGAAGCTTGTTGTGAGGAACTTTGTCGAAGGCTTTACTAAGATACAAGAATAAAACATCTGCTTGACTTCTGCTATTTATTACCTGACCAAGATCATGCATTATTTCTGTCAACTGGGTTACACTAGACGGGCCTCTTCTAAATCCATGCTGACTTGCCGCTAAGATATTTACCTCTTCAATATAATAAAAAATCTGCCTAGAAATTATATGTTCTCACAGTTCACAACACTGACTCGTAACGGAAATGAACCTATAGTTTGCAACTTTTTTTTTTTTTTGTCGCCCGATATAAAAGCAGTTGTAATTTTAGCTATTTTTCATTCTTTAGGAACCACTCCATTCTAATGATATATGAAATATTATCAACAAGTACTTAGCCATCCACTCAGAATAACGCACCAGAAAAGCATTTGGAATTAAATCTGGCTCATTGACTTCTTGGATCGAGGTTAAGAAGCAAATTAAAGGACACTGACAGGGTACTTATGCTCGCAAAGGTTTTCATTTGTACATGACATATGAAAGCCCAACTATCTAGAACACAATTTGCGGCTCGAAATTCGGTTTTCTTTCCGCCCGAAAACCGCCGACCGAGAACTGGCCAGGTTTCGAGTCACGCTCACTCTCTTCTCCGTGGTCACGTGCCGTTTTCTACGGTTTAGCCACAACTACCAAAGATAATCAAAGTTGTAGGTCATCGAAGGCAAACACTCAATACTAAAAATAGGCAAAAAATATGGTACCCATTTTTTGTGGCTTCTAAAAAGCTCCAAGTGCGTTGACTGAAAAAAGAAAAAAAAAAAGTAGCAAAGCCACGTGACTTTCGGTAACTTTCTCTTCCTCTATATGTCTTCTTCCTTCCCAGTCCAATTCCGGTTTCGAGCAGTTGGGTTATTTTTTTTATATTATTAAAAATATATGTGACGCTGTAGAAAAATATTGATTTCTTAGTCCCTTTAAGGATGCCTTCTTCAGCTAAAATAAGGTCACACAACTCTGGCAGAGCCTGATCAACAGTAATTTGGTAGCCGTCCATCATCGCGAGTGAAAACAGATTTAAAATGTTCATTAAAACTGGCGGTGATCTTTCTGGGCTCTTCAACGATCTCTGCGTTTATTTTAAATGCAGTACCAGGCTCTTGTTTGGCTGGTAGATATTTCCAAAACTTCGCTGGAGACTATTTCAGGTATCTTTCTAAAGTTGTACTATGGTAGCAAAACTTTGCCTCGGATAACATACGTTTTAGTTCCCGGGACAGAGTTGTTACAGTTTGTTTTCTTATCTCTGGTCCAGTAGCCTTTACCCTTTTACGAGCACGCGCGATCCTACGTTTCAAATGTTTGTCACGATCAATCCAAGGCCGCTTCATTTTGTATGGGAAAAATTAGTTCAATAGTTTTATTGCACTCGAGTGAATTCACACCAGCAAGGAAAGGCAGGGAGCCCATACACACTGTGTGCCCTCGAAATGCTTTAAGAAAGAGAGGAAAAGAAAGGGGGGGGGGGGGGGGCGCAGATCTGGAAAGCGTGTCAATGTCAAAGCAACACCCGCCAACAAGAACGCCCCAGCACCGACAGCTGCCCGCCACCGAATATCGGCCAGCGCAAGCACAGACCGGACGCAAGTGCCGCGTCTTCTCGCCGGCTGGACACGTGTCCCAGCCTAACCTCGACACAGCTCTCGCATCCGATCATACGCCTGCCGGCGCCGGCTGACACCCAACGACGAAAAAAAAAAAAAAAACTATCGGCACCAAGGCGCTCCCAGCCAGCAGGAGTCGGGTCACAGGTGCCAGCCGCCTCCCGTGGATACCAACTGACAGAGTTCTTTTATGGATCGAGTCCCTGTCTGCCCAAACTGTGGTCTGCCCTGTCGTTAGGAGTCACTGCGGTCAGCTCCAAGGGCAGGGCCAACCAGAGCTCAGCGGCTCGTAGGAGGCATGTTCTGCTGCGGCGGAGAGTGCGCGTCAGCACCGATTGCAGACGACCGGTACGCCTGTTGAGACGCAGTGTGTTGGGGCAGTTCATGTCGTCCGCACTCATAACACGACAAAACAGCCGGATGGAGGCGACGTCTCTACGATGTTGTAGCGTCCGCCATTTAGCGTTGCGGAGGAGGGAGTCGGCGCTAACGTCCCGATAAGTGAGGATGCTACTTCTGGGGGTTCTGCGGCGGCAGAGCGTAAAAGCAGCCCTTCTTTGAATGCTTGCTATGTTATCTTGACGTGACTGCTGGTGTGGGCCCCAGGTGGCACTGCAAAACTCCAGCTGTGGTAAGACGAGGGCAGTCTAGAGATTTCTGAGTGCCTCTGGCGTAAAATCGCGTGAGAGGTGGGTTACGAAGCCCAGTGTGCGCCTGGCTTTGGAGGCTACTTCGCAGATGAGGCGGTGGAAGTCCAATTTGTCATCAAGGGTGACGCCGAGCAGTTTGGTGTGGGACGCATGAGGTATGGGGGTGCTGCCTAAGGTGAGGAGTGGTGATGCAGATTGTGTCCTGACTGAGGGGGAAATGGTCAAACACACACTTTTGGCACGTTTGAGGGGTAGGCCATTAAGCTGCGACCAGCGGTGGCAGAGATCGAGGGTGTTCTGCAACCCACTGTAGGCATCGGTGGTACTCAGGGGTTGAATAAATGTAAGGTCGTGTGCATATAGGATTGATTTTGTGCTAAAACTGGTTGTCAGATCATTGATGTAAATTCTGAAGAGGGGTGGCCCCAGCACGCTGCCCTGGGGGAAGCAGGCCGAGACAAGGGGGAGGAGGAGGATGAGGGGAAGAGGAGGGGAGGAGCTTGAAGGAGGAGGGGAGCCGGAGTAGCAGGGAGAAGGGGTGTACCCTCCCCTCACTACCCTTCCCTCCTCCTCCTAAGAGCTGCGCTCTAATTTGGCGTTACAGGGTGTTGTAAACGTCTTTCATTTTTTTTTATCCGTCGCTAAGAATGGTTAAATGTAAATTCGTGAGATTGCATCGTCTCGGACTTTCGGCCCGTATCTGTTTCTGCAACCTCATTTTACAAGGCAAGTTTCTTCTGAAGAGTGCTTGTGTCACGAACGCGGGTGCGCTGACGCCGCACGACCAGCTCCTACCACAAGGAACACGTTTACACCCTTAAGGGTGTAAATAAAAGGCTAATACCCTTAGAATGCTGGAGAACACCCTGAATTAAGATGTTAGCAGTCTAATTAGCTTTGTAGGGATATTTATTTACGAGCAACAAACACCAGGTGCAATGGGTTCCTGTATAGGCTCCCTACCAGGTGCTAGAGTTCCTGTATATGCTCCCTACGGGAGCCACAGTTGCGCGTCTTTTTTCCACGTGCCGCTATTCACCGAGATCCGATAACGTGAGGAGCAGACTCCAAATGCCGTGCAGGAAAGCCACCGGTACGGCCACTTCGCCGACGTTGCAAGCGCCTCGGCGTACGTTCCCCTGCTTTTGAACCCTCCTCCTCCTTTCCCGTTTTCCAGGAAAGGTGGAGAAAGAGCGCCCCGCTATTCGCCGAATTTAGTCACGTGAGGAGCAGACTTCAAATGTCGTGCAGGAAACGTTTCTGATGGCCTGCCTGGCTTTCGGTTCTGCCCACTTCAAGCTATGTTGGCTGTCTGAACGCAACGCGGTCGGTAAATGCGCTGAGCGTTTGTTTTTCCTCTATCCAACGGGATCGACGAGTACATTTGTTTTCAATGAATACGTTGACTACGGACGACTTCGTCCGTTCGTGCATCTTGTCGAATGGATGGACGACGGACTTGGCCGTGGCTCCCGTTGTGACTGACGGCATGATTGAAGCTCTCTTCGACCAATGGGGAAGTACAAATGGTTTTTTTAAGCTAGCATTCATGTTGTATGCAGTATCGGCAGTAAATTCAGGAAATATTCGAGACCAAGTTACAGTTAAGGCAAGCTTTTATGAATCCGAGCTATTTGTTTAACCTGCTTGCAAATTTTCATGGAATATTCTCATCAATGTGAAGGCTCACTCTAAAAACGTCCGAAAAACTCGGCGTCAACACGTACCAATGTCAAATTTTTATCAAAAGTGTATTTTAGTGATGGATTTCACCTTGTGAAATTTCAAAGCGTAGCTCCATTCCTGTAAAAATTGAGATCAACAAACTTGCCCGGGTCGACAGTGGAAGTAATCGGAGTCTACAGAGGCGTTTGCGAGCGCCGTTGAGCCTGGCAAATTTGTTGGTCGAAGAGAGCACTTTAAAATTTCACCACTAAAATACCGGGTGGATCAAGGAGACGGCAGGCTCTTTAAATCGACCGCAAAATTCGGTTTCTTAACCTATCGCGCTACGACTTTGTGTAGCGCTGCCCACAGATGGTGCATTTTTTTTTTTTTTGTAAAATTTGCAAAGAGCAAACTTACCTGAGGAAAAAGTAAAGAAAGAAAAAGGTTTAGCTCCTATGGAAACGCAGCGACGCCACCGGTCTGCAAACAACACGGCGCCGTTTCGCACGGGAGACAAGAGAGGGCGCAAGCGGTCACGACGCCAACTGCTGCCAACGAACGGGCAGACGACGCCGAGAGCCGGCGTATTTAGCAGACAAGGAACTGCAGTTGCTTGTTGTTACCGCGCCTGTAATTGTTTCTGCGACTGTCGCCGCCTGCGGAACGCGCGCTGCTTTTGAGTCGAAAAGATTGTCTGCTAAAGACGCTGGCTCTCGACGCCGTATGCTCGTTCGTTGGCGGCGTTCGTTGCGCCATCTCTTGTGTCCCGTGCGAAACGGCGCCGTGCTCTTTGAAGACCGGTGGCGTCGCTGCGTTTCCATAGGAGCTAAGCCTTTTTCTTTCTTTACTTTTTCCTCGGGTAAGTTTGCTCTTTGCAAATTTTACAAAAAAAAAATGCACCATCTGTGGGCAGCGCTGCACAAAGTCGTAGCGCGATAGGTTAAGAAACCGAATTTTTCGGTCGATTTAAAGAGCCTGCCGTCTCCTTGATAACCGTTGCCAGATAACCGATTTCTCAACGCGCGATACTACAAAATATGAGTTAAAGTATTAAATAAGTAAATCAAACGGGTTTTCGTGTCAAAAAGAACACTTTTTCAATTTTTATATGGCCAATAAAAAGGTTTTTGAACACTTTGAATTGCGCTGAATTCGAAACAGCGTACTGAGCCAGCCGCGTCGCGAGTGGTGTGTTGTTCGCGTTGTTCGTGTTGCGTGCTTTTCTGCGCTGAGTGCAAGTAAAGTTTACTTTAGTGCAAGCTCTATTTACCAGAATTTGAGATTTGCTCTAGTCCAGTATGGAGCGAAGGCGAAAGCTCCTCCTGCTAAGAAGTATGCTTGTGCTAAAGCAGGCACAACTGGAAAATCGATCCCAAAGAATGGGGCCCTTCTCCACCTCGTCAATGAGCATTTCATTGAATGCACGTTTGTCAACCATCGCACGTGCAATCGGCAAACAAAAAGAAGCGCAGTCAAACCGCCAAAACCAGAAGCGGTTTTCTGTGCTGAATCATGTGATGGTTCGAGCGACTCTCATTGGGCGAGAGCCGCTTCGACGCCTCGGCGCGCGCGTCTTGTTCTGGGTCGGCTAGAAACCAACGCTCCCGCGAAAACGCTCGGCCGCGCGCAGGAAATGACGTCAATTTGACGCCGACGCGCCCGAATCGCGAGCAAAAACGCTCCATGCGGTCTAGCTACACTTGCGGATCCGCCAGCGAATCCGCCCAGCTTTTGACGCTGGGGCGAAACGCTGGGCGGAAAACGCGGCGGCGAGCCGTCTAGGTCCAGGACCTATTTCTGCCGCCGAACGAGGCGTTTCGCTGACCGGAAGTGACATTCTTGCGCAGCGCGACGCTGCCTACGTCATGAGTAGGCGTTGTTCCGGGAGCAGCAACGCCCGGGAGAGATAGTCGAGGTGGGAACTCTCGCGCCTTCTCGTCATATTTGACGGGATGTTACGAGAACAGCTGCCGCAGCCGCCGCCGCCGCTCGAAGGAAATGTATGTGAACGTTCGTCCGTCCCTTCTCGTTTTCATCCTCAAGTTTAATTATCCCTACCAACCCGCTCGTTCTGTCCCAATCCACGCGAGACCTTCACTTTAGCGAGCAAAAACGTGCGCCAGTCAAACGCGCCACGCTCGCTCTGCGTGTCACATAAGCGACGAAAAAAAAAAAAAAAATTGGGAGTTTTACGTGCCAAACCAACGACGGGCATCTGGCACGCCCCAGCGGAGGACTGAGGATTAATTTGGACCACCTGGGGATCTTTTGACGTGCAACCGAAAGCTCAGTTACACGGCGCCTCCTCCGCAATAAGCCTCCGTCACATAAGCGACGCGAAAGCATACATAATCAATCTTTTGACTTATATTTACACACCAATCAAATTTAAAGGTGCAAAAACACGAACCTTCCTCGAAGTGGCAACTGCAAACGCGGAAGTGCTTTGAAGGCTGACTTTAAGAGCCGTCCGCACTGTTTCGCCGGATCGCCCGAATCCACAGCTTCGTCGGGTGCAGGCTGGTAGAAGGAAACCTAAACGATTGCTGTCCTTGCGTTGGGGCACGTCGGAGAACTTCGAAACGCGCGATTGCCGCTGCCTCCCGCAATCCCGAGCCGGACACACCACGCCATCAAAAATGGCGGACTCCTGTCTGCTGCTGCTGCGCATGCACCGTGGAAACTCCGGAAAAGGCCCATTCTGACATGCACAGGAAAGGCAAATGCATACGCAAGGAATCGTGCACAGGAGAGGGATCGCAATTCTGTTCACTGCTCCTTGCTGGACAAGTCAGAAACACCTTCGCAGGTGACCGCCTACGCATTTACGAAGGAATGTTTCTTTGTTCTGCGTAAAACGTACTATATGGTATTCTTTCTTTAGTGGGACCAGAATCTTTTTAAGGAATAGCTTTAGGGAAGTGAGCAGGAGTCGCGTCGGTGGACTGCTAGTCAGCGCGTCTGGTGGCCAAAAAGGGCAACACTGGGACGGCCACCTCTCCACTTTAGCAGAGCGAAGGCTGGAGAGGAGGTCGCCTCCCCTCCGGCATTTGCTCCGTTTAGATGGAAAGAGGTGGGAGGAGGCATGACGAGAAAGTTTGATTAAAGAGTGTGGGCTCCACGGGGCAAGAAATGCTTGCCCAGTTGCACCACAGTTTGAAACTGAGCCGACGAAGCGCGCCCCTCGACGTGGATCTGATCGCACTTGCGTCGCACTGCCGACAGCGTCGGCGATGCAGAGTAACACGAGTAGACACGACCTCGTACCCCCACTTTATTATATACGAGTTCAAAAAAACTAAGCTATGATGAGGTCGCAGAGAGAACACTGCAAATGCCTCGATAGATTGATTTACCACAGTCTCTTAATGAAAACGACTCCGGTCGATTCACCGTCAGCAGCACGGAAGAGTTCATTGACGACTCTGCGGAAAGGCTGTTCTGGTTGCACGAACGGAGAACTGTGGATGGTGCTGCAGAGTAACACGTCACGATAGCTGGCACATATCCAGTCTTGCGCGCGTGACATTTGAGCACCTTAAGGTCACTTGAGGCATCTGGAGACACTTGCATATCACACTGGCTTCGGGACGTTGGGTCTGTGGGGGGGAGGCTGAGGGTGGGAGAGCTGCGTAGGCAAACATTGCCTCACTTCCGAGAGTGTAGAAAAAATAGGGATTGAACTTACAAAGTTCACCATTCTTCATCCGCACCCCTCTGCGTAGGTGTGAGAATTAATGTGAGAGAAAGATAAGGACAAATAACCTGGCGAGACGCTTTGAAGAGAGAAGATTAAAATGTAGTATACGTCGGCGGAGTTACGCACAGACAGAAACGTGCTGGAGACTTCTTTGGCCCTGTAGACGTTGTATACACCTTTTCCTCTAACGCCCAAAAAACCTTTGATATAATGCGTAGTTTCTTATATATACATGTATATATTTATATACATTCTAGCTACATTACTGAAATTTAAGCGTCATTCTTCATTTTCCTTGTCATTGTGTGACCATTCTGGTGTCAGCACCTTAAATTGGGTCCCTGGACAACGACGGACCATTCACCCAGAGGTCCTTTTCCTTGGCGAAGCGCACTTAGTCTGTATCCGTGGCCAGAAATTTAGAAATAAACCACTGCGTTGGTATGGCGTCTTTGGCTTCATCACATGGCGGTATTGCTATTGCTCGTGCATCTTATATCTTCATTTCATGAGATCCATTCATTCTTCATTTTGCGTTCACCCTTCCAAGTTTACCAAGTTCACAAGACTGAATGACTCGACGTTATCACATCTTATGTTTCGGAGCTGTTGGAATAAAGCCGTCCGGTCTCCCATCTTTTTAGCGCTGCAGCGCGCCATTGGCCGCATCCAAGAAAGTAAACTTTAACCACGCGCAAAGACGTGTGCTTCGATCCACATTCCGGTGGTTCCCGCAGTGTGCGACGCTTCGCCATCAAAACGGACAAGATGGCCGCTTCAGTTGGCTTCTCAGAAATGGGGCACGTCCAGCGCCGAAAGCGAGGTCCGGAAGATGAGCCAAAGGTGAGAGAGATTGTATATGGCGGCTGGTAAGGCGTCATCGGCTGGGTTGTCTTCTGGAGAGCGCGGCACTCTGGAACAGGTGCCTGGTGCCTTCGTTTGACGCGGTCTGAAGGACGCCCTGTGGGTTTCCATGGCGACGAACGCCGGGCAGCTTCGTGTGTTCCGGTTCGCACGTGGTCACACGTTGCTGGGGCCGTTGGTGCGACCGTTTCCGACGGAGTCTGTGACCGCGTCGTCGCAGGACGCGTTGCTCGTCGTCGTGGTGACGGTGACCTTGTGCTTGCTGCGTGCTTCGCAGTCCTGGGCGCACGGGATGAAGAAGAGCATGATGCCGCCAAGGGCGATCATGGCGCCCGAAATGAAGAAGCCCGGATCGTACGAACCGGTGAAGTCGTACAGCCAACCTGAGCAGAATAAATATTTTGAGTTATAACGTGGGACAACGTGTGAAGTCTAAGGAGCCAAAGCATAACTGCTGTTCTACAGGTACAGAAATGGTGCATGGCAGTGTGCCATGCACCACCAGTTTTTTATTTTATTATTATTATTATTATTTTTTTTTTTTTTTTTTTTTACGAGGGAGTATGTTAGTATCACAAATTATGCTCGTCTCACAGCCCGATCCGCAGCTCGCGCTGCTCGATCGAGCTAGGCGGGTGGCTCAAGCCTGCCGGCCCTGGACTAGGGGACCCGACCATAAGGCTCAGTGACACACACCTTATCTAAATAAAGTTTGTCCATTCCATTCCATGTCGGTATTTTTTTTTTTTTTATACAGAAGTATTCTCGGGCTATTCGGGGACTTTGATCGCCATTAATCATCTGTGATTTCCTCTTCAGGGATGCTGAACCGTAATTTGGAGCTCACAAAGCAAGGCTGGAGCGGTAGGCGGGACGCTGCAAAACGCAAAAACATCACTCCTACAACGATATCTCCAACGGATGGCCGTATTTTCGGGAAAAGAAGCGCGTGATTGAACATTGCCGACGAGGCCGACGAGACATGTGACGTCACGATTGTCATTCCCTCTCCTCTTCGCTTCGTCCCCTCGAGCAGGTGAACCGAAGCGAAAAGGAGAGAAGTAATGTCGCTTCCCCTCGTTCTCAACTGTTTGAAGAGGATCGCGACGTCATAGCCCTTTCTTGATCGCGCCCTTTCTACGGCCATCCGTTTGAGGTATCAATGCAGGGGTGATGTTTGGAGTTTGTAGCGTTTCGTTCAACGCTTATGCGGCCTTATTTTGCAAAATTCAGATTTCAATCTAGCATTCCTTTAAAGCCGAACAGCAAAGTACCTATAGTCGGTGACGGGCCAAGAAGGAAGTGGAAGCCCCTCCCACCTCTTTCCACTTTAAGGTGTATCCACACGACGGACCGGGCCGCGGACCGAATGATCACGTGATGCGCGGCCCGCGGGCCGCCCGGCTGCAATGAGCATCGACACGGAGGATCAAACGAGCAGACGACAGAGCGAACGGGCCGGTCTAACCCTCGACCTCACAGCTCCGCCAAACGCATGCAGCAAGCTGCTTTGAGGCTATTTGTAAGGAGCCAAGATGGAGGTTGAACGAAAGAGACGTTTGGCCGCAGTGGCTCTGGCGTTGACTATTGAGGACGAGGAGGACTTAAGTGAACCGAAAAGGGCAATCCCACAGAGCGGGGAATTGCTCCACGAGCGCGATGAAGTAAAAAGTTGCATCGTCGCACCATGCCGCCATCGTCGCACAACAAAAGGTTCGTCTTTTTCGTCTTCAACAGTTGGCGCCAAAAGAAAACGACTTCGGATTTGGATTCCAATCCAAATAACAAAAGTCAGCTTGTTGCCAGACTAGCGCTTCAATTATACTAAAAACGCCGCGGTCCGCCGCCAAGGTCCGGGCGAGAAAAGTCGCTTGGCATTTCTCAGAAGCGCGGGCCGCGGACCGCAGGCGGACCTCGAAGACCGGTGACGTAAGATCACGTGATGCGCGGACCAAAACAGCAATTTGGTCCGTCGTGTGGATACACCTTTAGCATAGCGAACGCGGGAGAGGAGGTCAGCGTTCGCTCCTCCAAAGGGGAGAGGTGGGAGGAGCTTCCGCTTCGTCCTTGACCTGTCACCGACCATATATGTAAAAGTACACGGCAAACCGGTGACACGTATGTTTCGTGTACCTAAGGTACAAACCTAGATATTTATAAGTTTCGATAGCTGTAACGGCAGCTTAGGTCATGTTTTTTAGTAGCTTTTACAGCCCTGAAAAGTGAAAAGTGTTTACTGAGCCTCACAGCGAGGTACGTTTTATAGCACTTTGAGCACGTTTCAGTATGATTTGTGCGGTAAAAAACTAAATATTGTCGCCATAATAGTTGTCGTTTTTTTTTTTCTTTTTCATAAACGGCAGTTCGTTTTTTAGACTTTTCATTTTATTGAAATAAGTTTTGTGTCGAGTGTTGTGTTCCGGCTGCCTTAAGGGGCCGAAAAGCGGGACTGTATATACCTGTCATGGGAGGGCCGACGAGGCAGGCGACGCCCTCGAAGAGTAGCAGGAGTCCAAAGGCGTTGGTGAGCCTTTCCAGACCGAGGATGTCCACCAAGATCACCGAAGTCAGGCTCACAAAGGCACCTGTTGAGAGCGGATAGACAAGCGGCGCTGTTCAGGTTTAAAACTCAAGTTTGTTTCATTGTATGGCCCCTGGAAGTTGGGGTTCATACCTCTTTTCTTCAACATACGTCCCGATAAACGCCCATTTTTCGCCCGACGCCGAAAATGTACGCGTAAAAAGAAGCCTCTGGGAAAAAGATGCACTACGAAGACTCCCCGAATTGAGATAAATCGAAACCCCGGAAACCCGGCGGAACACTAGCTATTATATAATATACATATGCATGAAGCCCCTCCTCGAAATCCCAGCCGGAAGGCTGAAATGTCCATCCTACTACCATCGACACCGCCCCCCCCCCCCCCCCTTCACCTACCCTTAAAGACCGACGACCAGTTCGCGCTCTCCGCTTTTTCCTCGCTTCCTCCTCTCCCCCATTCTACCCTGTCTACCGTTGCATGTTTCCTTCTCCCCCATGGCGAGGAGGATCTTCTGCCTTGCAGAATCTCGAGTTTGGTCGTTGGCCTTTAAGCGCGAAACACATGTACGACGAAACCGTCCGATCCGACGTGCAGACTGCCGGAATGACCTTGGGGGGCGAGGGTTTTCGTAGCACCGGAGAGCGTTGAAAACCCTCGCCTCCGACCGTCGTATTGCCTGATCGGACGTCGGATCGGACGGTTTCGTCGTACATGTGTTTCGCGCTTTAGTGGCGCCACTGCACGTGCGTTTGACGAGGATTACAAGAACGAGGGCATACCGGAGGTGGCCCCGAAGACGACGCAGTAGGAAGCCATGGACGCGGTGTCAGTGGCGGCGTAGCTGAAGGCCGTGGCTAGGCCGCACAGCGTCAGGCTGGCGTTGTAGAGCCAGAGCCGGTTCACACACGACTTGTCGCTGAGGTAGCCGAGCAGAACGCGACCAAGCGTGTTGGACAGGCCGATGCAGGAGAGCAGCAGGCTGGCCGTGTCTTCGGGCATGCGTAGGGCCTCCACGGCCCGATCCTTGGTGTACACGTACGGCACGTTGAAGCCCACGCTCGTGAAGAAGTTGGACAGCGCGAAGAGCAGGAACACGGGCGACTTGAGCAAGTTGAAGTTGATCATCTCGCGCAGGGCGGCCTCCATCTCACTCGAGCAGAGGCACCTGCGCCAGAAAGGAGGGGGCACGTCATGTCTCTACGGCGTGGATCGCGTGGATGCACCTTTTGAACAATAACGTATTCGCAACTTACGCGACCTATAGATGGCTTGCACTCGCTATGGTGGTGGTCATTCCCACTTGTTCTTGCCGAGAAAGACAAATTCGGTGGTGCGGTACGTATGTTGTGGAAGGTACGCTCTCAGCAGCAAGGCCACAATGGCCGCTGATCAAATCGTCATTTTTAAGTGACGCGCTAAAGCTTATCAAAATGGCTGTCATCTGGATCGATGTACCGGGTGGATCAAGGAGACGGCAGGCTCTTTAAATCGACCGCAAAATTCGGTTTCCTAACCTATCGCGCTACGACTTTGTGCAGCGCTGCCCACAGATGGTGCATTTTTTTTTTTTTTTTGTAAAATTTGCAAAGAGCAAACTTACCTGAGGAAAAAGTAAAGAAAGAAAAAGGCTTAGCTCCTATGAAAACGCAGCGACGCCACCGGTCTGCAAACAACACGGCGCCGTTTCGCACGGGAGGCAAGAGATGGCGCAAGCGGTCGCGGCGCCAACTGCCGCCAACGAACGAGCAGACGACGCCGAGAGCTAGCAGACAAGGAACTGCAGTTGCTTGTTGTTACCGCGCCTGTTTTTGTTTCTGCGACTGTCGCCGCCTGCGGAACGCGCGCCGCTTTTGAGTCGAAAAGATTGTCTGCTAAAGACGCTGGCTCTCGGCGCCGAATGCTCGTTCGTTGGCGGCGTTCGTTGCGCCATCTCTTGTGTCCCGTGCGAAACGGCGCCGTGCTCTTTGAAGACCGGTGGCGTCGCTGCGTTTCCATGGGAGCTAAGCCTTTTTCTTTCTTTACTTTTTCCTCAGGTAAGTTTTCTCTTTGCAAATTTTACAAAAAAATATGCACCATCTGTGGGCAGCGCTGCACAAAGTCGTAGCGCGATAGGTTAGGAAACCGAATTTTGCGGTCGATTTAAAGAGCCTGCCGTCTCCTTGATCCACCCGGTAGAACAGCAGTGGGAGGTTAGGTATGTGACATGTGGGTCATTCTATCTCGATGAATACGAGATATTTAGACCCTTACATCATCTTATCATACCTAGGAGGTGTAAGCAATCATCTGTATTGTGAAGTGGATCATCCACGAACTAGGGATCGCGGATTCTCACACTACGATACCACCATGCATTGCTAAAAATTTCTATATGCTATACTCTGTTTCACCTTATGATGTACCGCAGGAAAGGCTACAAGCGCGAGCTCCTTGCTCTAGGGCACATCTCGGCGGCACAAGCTCTCGTGCACTAAAGCAGCTCCCAACGCTATGAGCTCGCGCTTCTAGCCTTCTCTGCGGTACAACAAAAGGTGAAACGGAGTATAATTGTGACACATAAAAATATAACACAAAACTTCATTTGTAGCTTTCCAGTGAATTCATTGGTTCTTTGTCTCACCTCTGTATGCGTGTCCGCTCGTCTGAGGTTGGCACCGTGACGGACTTGACGGTCTTGAGCGACGCGACCGAGAGGGACATGTCCTTGGACAGGAACGACGACGATCCCCGGTACTCCGGAGGCAGGTTCTGCAGGCTGCCACTGTAGAAGATGTCCTTGCGCAGCAGGAGGCTCTTGGTCTGCTGGGACGACGGTGGCACCGACACGGCCGTGGGACTCGGCGGGGTGGAGCCGGCGATGTGCACGCACGACAGCGACGTCTTCTCGTCTTCCAGCTGCGGCGGGAGAATCCGCCATTCACGGAGTGTCGGGCCACTCTCTTAAAACCTCGCCCTTACAAAGAACACAACGATACGCACGTGCGCGAAGGGCTCCAGAAGCTGTTCAATAGTTGCGCGAACATTCGCGCAACAGTGTGTACCCCCGCGAACAATCAAAGCTGCAGCACTACCCAATCCGACCTTTCTATCTCGATTGGTCAAAGTTCAAAGAATAGGATCTAAGCTTTGACATTCCGTCGAACAGTTTGGACCAAGGTTCTTGGGAGGCACGGTAAAGAACGGATGAAGGGCTGTTGCAGTTCATATTGACCGCAATTGTATATCTTCAGCCTTCGCAGTGCGCTATCAAAGGCACTGATGAAAACGGCAGGGGGGAGTCTCAGTCATCCCGCCTCCAGCGCGAGCTTCCGTACCTTCGACAGCACTTCGGCGTTTCGTGAGCTTCAAGCGTGCACGCGCAGCCAGAGCACGGTCAAAGACAATGATCGCGTGCTGTACCATAGCCTCCTCTATACTCACAAAGCCTGGCAGGTCGACGACGGAGCCACAGAGTTCCCGGTCGCAGATTTGGAGCGCGTGGATCTGGTAGCACGGAGCATCAAAGGGTCATTTCTCGGGGAACCTGGAGGTCAGCGCACAGCTTTTGCAGCGGCGCGAGAACCCGAAACACACTTGTTCTCTCGGGAGAAGTGTGTTTCGGCTTTTCTCCGCAGCGGGGCGCCAGTCACGTGGCTCTCCTCTTATCCGTTGTCTGCCGCTCCACCTTTTCCATTTCGGCGGCCGCTTCTCGTGGCGATTTGCCAGGCTTTGTCAGTATATAGGAGGCTATGGCTGTACGCCTTGTCGTTCTCACCTTGTAAGACAAATTGAGAAAGAGGAGGAAATGAAAGCGCGCGGGGACTTCAGAACACCGAGCTCTTATTGGAAGGATAGACACAAAAGCCTAGATTTGTCTCCTCACCGATCGAACGCCTGTGTTCGGCATTCGTGTTCGAACTGTGAGTGGAGACAAAGCTTTGGGTCACTATCCTTTCAATCAGAGATCGGCGATCTGATGTACCCGCGGGCTATCATGTTCTCCCTCACGAAGACACGATACCATGCAGACGCTCGAAGAGTCCATATATGCTCATCATACCCCACTGGCTGTTCGCAAACTGTTTGGCCCTCAGCATACACAGTGGCGCTAGTCGGAGAGAGGCTCACCATGAGCAAGGGCAGCGCGGGTCCCGTGCGGCCCAGGAGGGCAGACCTGGGCCTCCGGTTCTTGCGGCTTCCGTAGTCGTCGGCAAAGCCGTTCTTCTGCAGGCTCAGGTCTTGGCACTCCGCGGAGTCGGCGATCGTCCCCGTGGACATGGACATCTCCCGAGATGCCGAGCACGCGTTCAGGCCGTTGATCTTCAGGCCGCCCCTGGACGAACGATGGAAGCTTCCATGAGCTTGTACGCGAGCCAGGTCAATTCACTTTTCTGGTTTTCATTTGTTTTATTTTTTTCCGGCGGGGTTTGGCGTGACAAGTTGGTGTTTTCCAACGTGTGCCCGAATTTGTTTTCCCTTTGTTTGTTTCTTACATTGCGGAACGTAAATCATGCTTCGCCCAACGCTCAGACTCCGCTCAGGTATAGCGCTATCGGTCCTGACCAGATACCAAAGTTTCAAATCTAACTGTTATCTTATTACCAAGTTATATCATATGTTTTTAACCTTTCGATGGGAAAATGGGGTCCGTTCTCGGGAGTTCGCGCCATTCGGCTCCATGTATTCGTAGGCTTTGTCGGACACCATTTTCCCATCGAACATTTTTCAAACTCTTATAACTTTTGAACCGGATGACGGCAAGCTCTGAAAAGGCATCTTCTACGGACAGCTTTAGCGCTACGTTTGGGCAGAGACTGAGCGTTCGGCGATGCGCAAACTATTATTGCAAGAAAAAAATACACACTGTATTTTTTTTTTTTTTTTTTTTTTTTTGCGGAGACATTTGGTTAGCTTGTGCGCAGCATTGGTAAAACCGGCGTTAGAATTTACGTGAACAAGAATATCAGCGGTTCATCAAAGAGAGCGAAAATGCACTACTTGAGAATATCATTCTGTTATTCGTTTAGTATTTTTTTTTTTAATTTTGCCTATACACTATTGCAGAAAGGCATCATTACTACAAATAACGTTTACTTAATTAAAGACGAGCATAGCGGCGCTAAATGGGTTTTTGCTTCTTTTTTAAGTTTATTACTAATTTTACACGCCCTAAAGATCCCAAAAGAACAAGAAATCTACAATATTTGGTGATTATTTTCCTATTAAAAGCAATCCTTGGTCACAATTACAGGGAAAGTTGGGGGGTGGGGGGCCATAGATCGTGCGTGGTTGTAAGTTTAGATTTTTTTTAAGACGCTCGAAGCCCATAAGAATCATTTCAGTATACATCTCGAAATAAAAGTTAGGGGAAAGACAAAATAGCAGCACATTACGGTGAATCCTTTTGTCGCCCGTTATTTTATTACTTTCCTGCCGCTCCGTCAAATATAGATTTTTCTTTTCATTATTGCTATGTTTTCCCGTGAATGCCGCAATCCGCAGACCTCTAAGTACATTGCAGGTTTAGAATAGCAGGACAAACCCCCCGCAACACAGCTATAGCCTCTCTGCTCGCCATGATTGAGGATTTCTTCCTCTCCGCTCGCCTCCTCCCCAACGTTTGCACTGCTAAAGTGGAAAAAGCTGGGCGCCATACTTCAGTGCGGCGTTCGCAGCTCATGCTCAGAACAATACCCAACATCAGCGCCGTATCCAAGGGTGAGGCTTTCCCTCTTCGCTCCCCAATTCATGGACATCCTTGCCACCTCAGACCCCCCCCCCCCCCCCCCCCAACATACATACACACACACACACACCCCGAGAAAAATTCATACCTACGCCACTGCCCAACATATTTTTAGAAAGACCTTCAATATTGGTGGCGCTCGTTGCCGAAGCGTTGTGGAAGCCCATTGTAACCACGCACTCAGCAGCAACGAACTCAACTATGGCCACCAGTGAAAACAGTATACCTATTCGCGGCGAGAAGTTCGGGTATCGCCGCCTGATGATATTTTTTCACAACCGAGAGTGAGGATACTTCAACTTCCTCCGCTGGTGCAAGCACGTGCACTGTCAAGCTTTCATAGTGCATATATGCACTATGAAAATTAAAACATAACCACGTGGGCAGCACGTGCACTGCCCATTGTGACGAACAGAGAAGCGCCCCTATCGAGCTTCGCACCGCGAACAACAATACTCAGACACTCCCGTGCCCGCCAATGCCACCTGAAAGACAAGGCCTGCGCCTACACCCCTTTGACGTCACCACTAGTGGACCCACGCAGCTCCGCCTAGCTTGCGTCAGCATCGCCGCCAGCGCGTCTTGCAGCGTCTCACAACGAGCGCGACGTTAGGAGGCGGCGTCGCCAATACGGACGCGTCTGCCTGCGGCGGCTCTCGTCGAACTTCGGCGTGTTTGCCGCTTGAGGATCCACTAACGATGACGACACGCGCAGGCCTTCCAGGTGGTGCACTCACATCTCCGGAAAGGCGTTGCCGTTGATCTCCCGCTTCTCGTAGGGCGGCGGCTGGGGCGCCTGCGGCTTGGGCGGCGGCAGCGGCCTCAGCAGGGCCCCGAAGACGCAACAGTTGAGCACCAGGCCGGCCGTGCTGAGCAGCGCCCCCTGCCAGCCGTACACGTGCACCAGCCACTCGACGAGCGGCGCCAGGGCGAAGGTACCGAAGCCAGAGCCGCACACCGCGATGCCCGTGGCGAAGGCGCGCCGCTTCTCGAAGTACATGGTCACCGACACGATGGCCGGAAGGTACATCAGCCCGAAGCCGGCCCCTGCAAGCGCGATCAAAGAGAGCCGAGAGGTTTTACGTGTCAAACCAACGAAAAGCATCTGGCACGCTCCAGCTGAGGTCTAATTTCGACCACCTTGAGTTTCATCTTGAGTTTCATCGTCGCGCTCCGAGACAATAAGGAATGCCGTAAGGAACCTCATGTCAACGAATCCGACGGGCTGTCGTAATCACTCTCTAAATCAGTCGTCAGTCAGTCCGTTTGTCGGTCGGTGGCAGTGGAACAGTGTGGCAATCGGTCAGAAAACAGCCGGAAGAAGGCACGCAATCAAGCCGTCACTTAATGGAGCACAGAAAACCATCGCTTTTAGCTAAATTAAAATCGAATGAAATACTTATTTGTATGGAATTGCTTCAACGTGACGCAAGAAGCCGTTTCAAGCTGTAAAATAACTTTTCTAATTTTTATTTGCTCATTTAAATAAAGTTTTAGGTGGTACATTTCCGAAATTCATCTTCAGTCCACAATTATCCGGTTTTGGTGCACGGGCGTTTCGATGCAGGAACCATAAAAATATGCGGTCTCCTCGCAAGTTGGCATGGTAACTACATGCAACACTGGCCGCAGGAGCTCGCGCACCACGTGGTACTTTTATACAAGTATCTTGTTGCATCCACGGTACCATTCAAGTGGTATCAAAATCTCTCATACCCGCCGGGAGGAATAGCCATAGATTCACTAGAAAATCGGCCCAGCTGCGATTCCAGGACATCTCTTCGAGCTTGGCCTGCGCCGCAGGGGAGTGACCCCTTTTTCGTAAGGGAGGCTGCCCAGCGCTGTGAGCGTACTTGAGAACTACCACCACCAAGAGCTTCTTTCCAAATGTGAAAGGAGTTCTTCCCAGGGATATATAGAAAGCGCCGCCTGTGCGCCCTACTTTCCCGCGCTCGTCCGTGTCCCCCCATTCGTCTCTGTTTGCGCTTACAAGTTTCCTGGGCATCATACCCCGAACTATCCCAAGAACGAGTCTTGCTAACTATTCCGTATAGAACACTCAGTAGCTCCTTTGTGTACGGCGCCCCCTGGTGCCCTCGTAATACCTTTCAATGGGCGCGTTAAGTCGGCGCTCCTTTACTCCTACACCGATGCTTCGAGTTTCCTACTCCGAGCGCAGCAACTAAACGGCGCATAGCGTACAGGAGCGCGACACACCGAGGCTGCGTTCCAAACCTACTCGAATGGATCCGAGTTACCCCGGCAGGATTATGTCACGTGACAACAAAAATAGAGAAACGCTGGATGCGGGAAGGTTTTCGATAACCATCTTTACCCTAGAGTTAGATCGAGTAAGTTTTCGAGTAAGGCCAGAAACTATCAACGAGCCACACGAGCTCCTTCCGACCGTGAATACGGGTGGCAGAAGTCGAAAATATTTCGAAGATAAATAATTAGGCCCGTGTGGAGTAGCAGAGTCTAAAGCAAAAGAGACGGCGACGTTATGAAGGTTCTACGAACGTTTTAATATTCCTGAAAGGTTTGAAGACTCGCTTCGTACACATATGTGGAAGCTAGGTCACCTTGGCCGATCTATTTATTGACCATGCATGCTGTTCCGATTTAAATTAGACAACATTCTGGAACCCACTCGTCGACGCAGGAAACCCCCAAATTTGTCAGAGATTCCCTGGTTCCGTCGGTTCCGTCTCGCAGCGAGACGACAGCCACGCCGATACCGGCACACCGTCGTTCGATAGCACGTCAATTCGTTTTTAGGTGGTATGCATGAACAAACCTTTCCCGCAACGCTAACTGGTGTTTCGGCTTTCCAATCTAAGTATATTTATTCGCTGCGGCTGGGCTAAGCATTCTAAGCAGATCAGCGGTCTGACTGTCTTTTCATCACAACTTTTCTGTCGCCGAGCTATCGGCACCTCGTTCGATAGATCAATTCGTTCTCACGAACAAACCTTTTCCTCAACGCTCACTGATGTTTCGGCTTTCAAATCGAAGTATCTTTATTCGCTGGGCTAAGCATTATAAAAGGGACAGAGCGGTCCGAATGTCTCCTCATCTCGACAACTTTTCTGTCGCTGTGCTATCGGCACGCTACCGTTTGACAGATGAATTTCTTTTTCAGGCGAGATGCACGAACACACCTTTTCCGGAAAGCTAATTGCTGTCTTGGCTTTCAAATCAAATCGTTTTTACCTGCTGGATTAGGCACTAATCAACTGAAAAGGGGCAGCGGTCCGGCTACGCCTTTCGTCTCGACGATCTCGACAGCAGCGTAGCCATCTTGTTTATTTACGTGACGTCACGGAGCGCGAAGAAGTACTCGTGCTCCGAGAAATTTTCGGTGCACGAAGAGCGCGCTCGAGTGTCAGTCTCCGGTGGCACTCCTGTCCGTTTAGTGAAAGGAGCGCCAAACTCTCGCGCTCCGGAGTACGGACTTAACGCGCCCATTGTTATTCCTTTAATCGGAACAACCAATGAGGAGCCGCCTTCACTGAACATGCTGTCACGGTAGCAGAAGGTTAGACGCCATGTTGCCACTAGGACTGCATATAGTCATTCCATCATGATATCGGCAGCATCTCTTAGTGGTTGAATAGATTAAGGAAGAACAATGGTTGGCTTTCTGAGTGAATCGTGGGGGGTTCCTGGTAGTTCTTCGTGTGATGCGTTGGTGAAAAGCAGGAGGGCGATCCGTTCTACTGGGAGTCTTGAGCTCAGAAGCCGTTGAGTATGGGTGTTGATGCTTTCGGTTGCTGAATGCGGACATGATTTAATTTTTGCCGAGGTGAGTAGGACCTTGATCACCCCCAGTTTAACCGACTTGAAGTGGGCACTTTTCAACGGAAGAACCGGCTTTTTTGAGCACTGCTGGAAAGTGCAGCAAACACCTTGCGTCGTCCAGTGGCACGTCTAAAAATTGAAGGCCTTCCGAAGATGGGTCCTCCCTCCCTATTGCACTTGAGGTTACCTGCTTGGTGGAAAGAAGGGGAAATAGACTGCACTTTTATAGTTTTATGGTGGACGATGAGATAGTCGTCTACGTAGCAGAAGACTTCACACTGTTGGGGTTGCGCTCTTTAGCTTTGCCTCGACGGTCCGGTCTACTTAGGACAATGAGATTTCTCTTAGTACTGGCACAAGGCACGACCATATGCAGACACCGAATTTTTAAAGCCAGATCCTTCCTTTTCGTTCAATCATCGTATAGATTTTAGGTATAGCTGAAGAATGTCAATGAATCCTGGAAGGAGTACCCCGGGAGAGTTTTGGAAATCGCATAGTCCGTGTTCAGTGATTGCCTCTTCAACACAGTTAGGTGCGGGTTGTCCAGGTTATAATACATGTCTTCTATGTCCATTGAAAAGAAGGCTATTTCAGGTGCGGAAACATGATGCGGCAGGATGGCACTTATAAGCTCTTGTGAATTTCGGGTGCCAAAGGGCTGGGAAGGGAGACTGGAGGATAGCTGTCTCTGAAGAAAAAGAGCCAAGTGTTTTTGCCAGCACCCACTCTCGGAAACGAAAGTGCGGAAGGGGATATCCGGTTTGTGAGTTTTGGCGGAGCAGAACACTTCCAGGTACTGCTTAGCTGGAGCTGCTACGGAAGTCCTCACCTTCGGAAGGTTTAACTCGATGCACGGGTCTTTAGCTTGGTGCGGAGTGATCCGGATGGTCTCTTTTTCAGCACTCTAAAATTCTTTTCAACGGCAGAGTTGGCCTTTATCTTTCGTCTTTTGACATTTGTCTTTCACGATATTTAACAAATCTAAGAGCACACGTTACAACACATGACACCCGAAACAACGAGCCTTGGAAAATAGACATCTTCAGAACAACGTACGGCTTAGGAATGCTACAAAACAAACTGCCAATTGAAAGCAAGAAGCATGCTCAAATAAGCCGAATCCGTTTTTGTTTTTTTTTTAATTTGTCTGATTCTAGTTGCATTTCCCTTTCGATTTAAATGAATTGTTTTTACTTTCGAAGGTGTGCGGTTCCTTTCGCACAGAAACGTTTGGCGAAGCGGCAAACGTCGTCACAATTACGTGTCCCCTATTTCTTTCGCCCTTCAGCCCCCACGGATGCCGAAAATGAAATCAGAACCCCAGACACGACTTGGTCGTGTGCACATGGAAGGAGGAACGCGAGCGTGTGAAAAAGAAGGAGAGGAAGCTTGGAGAAGGGAACGTCAGTCCGCCGCATCGATTGCAATTGACGCGCGAAGCGACCGAGCGCTCGTATGCATATTTCAAGCCTTGACTTTTATTAGTTGCAGACAGCTGCCAGATACTTTCGATTGATCCAGATGACAGCGGTAGCGAGGCAGTGCGAAGAGCACAGAAAGGCTGGATGGTTCGATCATCGGTGATATTGATATGAAAATTATACAACCCGACTGAACGTCGGGCACGGGAGACAATGCTCGTGAGAGACAGCATAAATGTTATTAGGGGCAAAAAGGAGGCGTCTAATCTTCTGCAATGCAAGCCACTATGGTTGCAGCGCTGCCGCCGAGCCATTAAAATTGGATATTAGCTGAAGAAGTTCCTCGGAAAGTCCCATTTTCTCCTCTTCTTCTTATTATTAATGTTATTATTATTATTATTATTATTATTATTATTATTATTATTATTATTATTATTATTATTATTATTATTATTATTATTATTAAACCTGTCTATATTGGGACTTTTTCTCTAATCAATTGTCTTATCGGAAAGAGATGGGGGGGGGGGGGGGGGCGGAATGCGGTTGAGTTCGGAAAATCGGGAAGGTCCGCGCTTAGATGGAATGTTTGGAAAACTAAAGTCAGAAATAGTAAAATTTTAATTACGAGCCGATACTGAACATTCACAAAAACCATAATATATCTTTTTGCGATATATATATATATATATATTAAGAAGTGATTAAAATATAATTTTATTATTAGGTAATTGAAAGCAATCGCGTCATCTGTTCGAACATCACGTGACTCAAAAACGTCCCCATAGTATGCATCGGAGAAGCTTAACCAGAGAGAAGTGAAGTAGTATAGTAGATACAAGAAGTGAGCATCGCGTGTCTAATTGGTGATCGAGCCCCGCGCTCACCCGTGCACAGTCCGATGGTGAAGAAGAGGTAGGTGACGTTCGGCGCCGGCACGCTGATCACCAGGCCCGCCGTGGCGAGCAAAGAGCCCGCTATGGTCACGGACCGACAGCCGTACTTGGTCGTGAGTCCGCTCGCGACTGGACCTGCGGGCAGACAAGGGCGACACGAGGTAACATTTCACACTTTCTACGCAGTTATAATTACTGAGAGCCGCATACATTTGACACTGTCCTGCCTTCGGAACGAGCCAACAAAAACCTATATACACAAGTCGTCATGTGACGTAACGTCACATGACGTTACGTCACGTGACGCAGTGCCACGTAACGCTACGTCTGTCACGATCTCTCTGCCACCTGCAGCACCAACTTAGCTGGTGAAGTTTGGGGTTTGTCAGTGCGCAGATAAGAATAATGAATTCGAAGCGTTCGCGCTAACTGTGTCGCAGACTGTATATCTGTCGTCGCCTGATCCTTGTGTCTCTTGCAGCTGCATGCGTCGTGACAAGGTTTGGGCTTCCGCTGGAGGCTGGACAAGTAATCGATCAATCAATTAAGCAATTGATTCATCGATCAATCTACCAATCAATTAAGCAATCGATTCATCGATCAATCTACCAATCAATTAATGTTTGTTTTTCAAGTAAGGCGGTAGCTGGGACGAAGAGCTGCAGCAAGTGCACTTCCATGATAACCTCACACTAGTGCCTAAACACGCGCGTTACGCCTGCCATTCCAGCGTGAGGATGTTACGTGTCATGTTTTTGCTGCCGCATCGCAGAAGCCATTTGAGAATAAACAAATACTAGCTTGGGTCCCGTCCTTCGCCAAGTTCGTTCAGTTGTTGAACTGGTAGATTATACTCGCTCAAAGTGATAGTAATATACGTTTAGATACTATAATCGAAACGATGTTGTTTTTCTTTAAATTTAGATTAAGGTGCCTGCTTAATCTGCAATAGAAAGGTATAATTAGTTAAAGGTATTAATGGGAAATTAAAAATTAGAACGTGATAAGATATACGTCCGTAATAGAACCTATTTGAAGTGCGGTAGCCGCTGCAAAAACAAACAGAAACAGTGACATAAAAATGATGGGCCATTCCACTCTGTGAAGGTGGATGACCAGAGAAGCTGTTTAGCACACGACACAGACGAGACGCTTGTGCGGTGAAGACACGGCTTCGTGACGTCACGAAGCCGTGTGACGTCATTTCTGTTGCCGCACACGAAAAATCCCCGGTACCCTAGCCATAAACAGCTTCGCTGTAAAATCTGTAAGCATTAAAACAAAATATACTCTGTAATTCTCCGTTATTTAAGCGTACGACTACTTAGCATTTGAATACCTGAAAAACAACATCTCTTCAGGGTGAAACCAGCCATTAGAGATGTGACCCTTCAAAATTCGGCCAAGCTCCTCGTGATAGAATATAAATAAATTTACTTGTTTGTTAACGTTACTTTTAAAAAGGGTTGGTAAACTTTATCGCAGAGGCAACTTAAGTACATTTTACTACATTCGACCATATCATAGCTTACTAAAATGCTTCGCAGCGGTAACTTACGTACGCTTTATTAGATCTAACCAAACTAATAGGAAAATCCTTTTAACGATGAAGCGTATGGAAAGGGAAAAAAAAAAAGGAAGCGGGAAGGGAAGGGGGGGGGGGGGAGCTCGTAAAAAGAAACCATAAAATGTGAATGCTTTTTGAATTGTTTGTAACGAGGCAAGGTCACGGCTTCCTGTCGTACTCACAAAGCGGTCCTGGGTGCAAGCTAAAGACCAACCTTGTAACGAATGTGCCGGGAAAATAAACGAGTCGCTAAAAGCGGCCTTCCAAAATACCGAGGCCGCCCGATTGCAAACATATCGCTCGACAAAAAAAAAAAAAAAACACTGCGGGGTTTTATTGCGTGGGCCGTTATCCTGTGGCTGTCTTCTTCAAAGACGTGTCCTCATGCCCGCGAGAAAGAACTCTCTTCCCCCCGAATCAAAAACGTAAAAAAAAAGAAGAAAGACAGAAATGTATTGATTACAACACGGGAGCCCTATCGTCGGACGGTTTATCTAACTGGGCCAGGTAGAACGCGGGAACTCAGCCCGAACGAGCCAACAGATCAGGAAACCATTACTCGGAGAAAAGGATGTGTAAGGGCAAAGACCACCCGTAGAGAAGCAAAAATACAGCCGCTAGAAAACGACGGGCAAGTAAACAAAGGGAACAGGCCTTCTTCGTCTTTTCGTGTCGTTTATGTTTTTATTTGTGAACATATTCTGCCATCCAACCCGAGTTTCTACCGCACATTATCCACATGTTGGGGGACATTATGGTTTTGGCGCATGTGCCGCCATTGGAAGTAACTTAGAACTAAATTAAAAGAGGCTTTTGGCTACCTGCTGCAGTGCTGCATGCATTTCTTAAAAAGGACCTTTATAAAACGTATTGACGTAGTTTTTGTGAATTTCGCTTCGATCTATATGAGAAATGATTTTGTTCCTCAAGCTAATGACCCTATAAAACTCACTTCCACGTAATAGTGATTCTATTTAAGGTACCCGCCAATGGCAGGCTTCCGCACATGGGTGGGACGACCGGGACGAGCGACCGAATCATTAGACCCACCTGAATCCGCTCTTCTTCTTTTTTTTTTTATCGTTAATCGAAATTCGGGGGAATGGTCGCTCTTTCTGCACTGGACAAGATCGAACAACAAACTCCAACGTAGCGAACAACACTTCGGACAGCCGAGTGCGGTTCAGCGCCGAGAATTCTTGCTTCCATACTTCGTCGTATAAAAGGAAAAAGCGTCCGGACGTCCTGTTCCGCGCAGATAAAGCGCACCTGACCTAAAAAGCGCGAAAGAATGGGTGCGTCCAGAGTGGCACCATCGATCTTATGTTTTCTTTGTTCGTATGCTTACCTAAGCGTACAGAAATCATTAGGACTACGAGAACAAAAGGGTGACTGTTCTTCTCGATGAGTGCGCTGTATGCAGATGTATACCATGACCTCGTGATGACAAATTTGGCGGGACAACGGATCACAATCATGAGCCCGTGTTGAACTCCACCCACGTAAGCGAGATACATTTTGTTTTTCTTTTACCCGCCTTTCGTCAAATTAAACTCTGTCCCACGCTCCTATGATAGCCGATAATAAAGGAAAGAACAGCCACTATCATGTCAATTCTCCGGCGGAGCATATTTTCCTCGAGGCTTTTATAAGGCTTTGGTTGAATTGGGCATGTAGCCTCTGGTTCAAAAAAAGGATCACTCGGAGTTTCTAATAGAGCTTCTCGGAAAGGTCTTTCGTACTCTCTTGTAGATGACTTCCCTCGTAGAAATAGGACATCAATCGCAATGTGGCTTTGGTCGGATACACCCTGGTCGATATAGTGCGCCGGACAATGTGGTGAATGTCAGTGTTGGAGGTTGATTAACGCTCCTCGGTGGGCTTTTTCTTAGATTGTCGTATCTAGTATTTTTGATGCGATGACCGACGCTACTAAATGCGACTCTATGGTCACCGACAGCTTAAATATTGTGATAACATTTCACAGCGCACAGAAAAAAACACACTATAAAAATACCTACACAGCGCACAAAAATATATTTTTGTGCACTGTGAAGTGCTAGCATGATTCACCAACTCGCCCCAGCTGAAGTATCGACCGAGTGTTGTGAATATTATTATTGCTTCGAAATCGATAAAACCGCGGCATCAGCCGATAAGAACACTGAAGAACGAATTGTGAAGCAGGAAGCGTGGTAAGCCGCACCCTGCTTTCCTCATACTGTGAATGGTGAGTTCTAGTATTGCGTATAGGAGCGAACGCAAGCACTGTGTGTTTGCGTTTGCGTTGCGTGTTCCACACTGCGCGTGCGCGGAGCCCAAACTGCGGTCTTGGATTGGCGCATGGCGGCGACGCGCATGGGCTGCGGGGAGCACGCAACGGAAACGCACAGAGCTTGCGTTTGTATATACGCAATACTAAAACTCTCTAATGATTATAGTCGCCTACGGCTAAGGAACGCAGGGCGCGGTGAGTCTTGGCCGCCTTACTATCACTTCGCAGCAAATCAGATTGTGGCATGAGCTAACAAGAAAGCTTCGGAACGAAATGGCGAAATAAGGGGTGTGAACCCAATACATAATACTGCCCTACGTCTCTTAAGCTGTCGGTGACATCGCGCCACTACGGTGGCGCTGCTGTAGGCACAAACGCGGGCTTCTTTG
The DNA here is from genome assembly GCA_013358835.2 of Ixodes persulcatus. Lineage (NCBI taxonomy): Eukaryota > Metazoa > Arthropoda > Arachnida > Ixodida > Ixodidae > Ixodes > Ixodes persulcatus. Next base: position 98,548 of record JABSTQ010010343.1, read on the forward strand.
CTACGCATCATTCCGACTGTGAGAAATGAGTGACTCACCGATGCAGAAGGTGGTGCCCACCATGATGGAGGCGATCCAGGCGGTCTTGCCCTTGCTCTCCTGGAAGTACTTGAGGAACTCCAGGTAGAAGATGCCGAACGTGTACGTCACGCCGTCGGCGATCACGTGGATCATGAAGGACGACAGCACCACGACCCAGCCCCAGCCGCCGTCAGGAGGCTGCGCTAGGGCCGCGGCCCCCGCCCCGCTGGGAGACGTCGTCGACGTCATGGTCGCGCTCCGAGGCCTCTTCTCGGGTCCCATGCCGGCCTTTCTCTCTGGCCTTTCTTTTTTAGCTTGTTTTTTTTTTGTTTCTTATGGTGCAATACTGTAGTCGGACCTAGTGGCTGACAGTCCTCGGATGGGCTCTCGTAAAACGTTCTTCTTTTCTAGATCCTGGTGATGCTTCTGCTTGTCCTAACGATGCCTGGAAGAGAAGGGATGAGATGGTACAAATAAAAACGCGGTATTTTTTTTTCTAGGACGCGTAATGGTAAATTGAACCCGACCACAGGAAGTCATAAAGAGCCCTGTCTTCTTTTTGTTGCAACTTTCAATCGTCTCGTTTCCTGTGGTCTTAGAAATCAGGTAAGAGCATTTCACGAAAGGGTGGTTTTAAAATATTACTTACTAAGGTTTAACCATCAGCGTTTATTTTCAGTAAATTACGTGACGCGAGGAAAAATAAAAAAAAAATAAAGACTGGACGATAAAGCTTGACTTTGACATCCTTCCCTTATCTAGTGAACAACTTGTAGATGTGTCAATGTCTAAGTCAGGAAAGCAGTTCCGCGAACAAAGGTCCAGAGAATTTTACGAGGCGCAGACCATCACAGCTTGTGGGGACGACTGTGTCAGTGCGCCTTCTGTGTCGTTGTCGGACAAAGAACTGCTATACCTCCACCACCCTACATGAGGTATGGTTTTCTAGGTTTAGTGAATGTTTCTCTGAAGCTATACTTCTTTCTAACATTACGTTGAAAAAATTGTAAACAGTCATTTTTCGTTTTTCTTTAGAGTTTTCTTTTATTTTTTTATCTAACTTTTTTAATAATGCAATTTTATGGTCTCTCAAAACTGAATTAGCCTTGATTTAACCTGTCCCGCTTTTCTCTTTTATTCTTGTATTTTTTGTTTCATTTATGACCTCCCCCCCCCCCTTCTTCCCTTCTTTCTTCTCTTTCATACATTTATATTAGAACGCCAATTAGCGCTGTCCTGTTTTCTTCATGTTATCGTCCGTCTCTTGCACTATATATAGACAATAGACCTTCTTTCCGAGTTACCCAAGCATCAAAGAGAATGCCGAGAAGGTAGGTTCACGCTCTGCGCGTGCAGGAGTCTGCAGTTGTAACAATTAGCGGCGAGATGTTTTAGTGGCGCCCTCCTGTGGTTCCCCCTTGTGACGTCATTACCTTGCAAACAACAAGTTCGATGGTGTTTGTTAATAGCATGGTGGAAGCTTGAAATCATTGCGCTCTCAAAGGAACACTGCCAACACCGTCAAAATTAAAGTTCTTTCATTCCTCTTATTTCCGTCGATGATAAATTCTTTTCTGACGTCATAGTCAGCTTTCGGCCAATCGTGGAAGGCCGACCACAGCGACGCTTTCGGTCGCGCACGTCGTCAATTCGAAAGCAAAAATCTCACTTCGCACGCGCGTTCCACAAACGCTTCATTTTGGTTATCTACTTGGAATCTTTCGTATATTAAGGAAGACGAGCGCGTGCAGTTCCCAGCATTCTCTTTGATGCTTGGGTAATTTAGCGAAAGGCCTATCGCAAGCTTAGCGCCCCGACTGCTGCCCTCTGGGCACCAAGCATGCGAAACGTGCGCGTGAACGTGACCACGACAGGCCGCGCATGCAGAGACATGACGGCGGCCAGATGCCCTGCTTGCAATCGTCTCTAATAAACCTTTCCGGAAAATCGCAGCAAACCTCGCGGCGAGGGGAATCGTGAGGCTGTTTAGACGTACGCTCGTGTCGACTCTAACACTTCGTATATCGTGAAAGCGGCACGATTCATTCTTTCATGTCAATGAGAGCTCAGAACGCACGAAAAATAAAGCGAATACAATCGGAGGTCATCACATGCCCTGTTTGGTTTTTTTTTGCCTTCTCTGCGTTTTGGGATCATAAAATGCTAAAGCAACGTCATCTCACGTGCCATACATCGGAACGTCACAATGCGTCAAGCAGACATTGGGAGTGCCACATATTTCCGGAAAGTTCTATTAGTATGTTGAACAAACTAGCCGACTTTCAAAAAACCCTGAAAAGAAAAAAAAAAAAGATTTTTTAAACAGCTTGGTTGGAGCACGCGTGTCATAAAAAAAAGATCCTACGCGAAAAAAATATTTTTTGAGCAATATTGACGGCGAGAGATTTATTCGAAATTCTGCGCGCGAAGTCCATGACGTCACTGGTCATTCCGGAATGACCATCTCAGTCATGAAGGCAAAGTCGCTCCACCTCTCCTCCACGCGCCCGAAGTGCCGAGAGAAAAAGCAAGTGGAAAGGAGGTGACTACCGACTAAATCGCGTCTCGCGCCGTCAATCTTGCTCTAGACAAAAATTTATTTTTCGCGTAAAATTTATTTCTCGACACGCGTGTCCCAACCAGACTGTTTAAAAAAAGAAAGCATTCTTTTTCTTCTTTTCAGGGGCACTTTAATACTTTAGTACAATTTCATTGGCTACACCCGGCGCTGCCTGAGTATCGCTCCCCAGAATCTTGAGAAAATTGCATACTAAGTACCTTTATTTCACTCAAAGTAGAAACTGAGAATACGCCGCCGCAATTTCAAATTCAAAATCAGATTCAAATTTATCTTTTCGACAACGTCTATAAAAACGCACAAAATTTATTTGCACCCGTAGCCACAGTTGCTCATGTTGGGTCCAATCACAAAATAAATTTTACAATGCGTCACACGTGTAAATATTGCAGCAAAGAAAATGGCTAGAATCCCCATCAAAATACAACCTCATCACTCGTCTTTAGTCATTTGAGGCCGTCTTATCCAGTCTCCCGTTACATTATATACTAGGGTTGTGCGAATATTCAAAATTTCGAATAGTAGTTCCGAATAATACACTATTCGTTATTCGCTTCGAGAGGAACTGCACTATTCGCGTTTTTTGAAGTGTTAATTGCGGCGGGTTAGCCCCGTTGAGTGCGCTTCTTACCAAGCACCGGTGCACTGCGGAGAAGCAATACCCGCGGAAGCGAGCTCCGCGGGTGTTGCTTCCCTTCATTACATTGGTGCTCGGTAAGAAGCGCACTCAACGGGGTAGCCCGCCGGGATAAACACATAGAAAAGTAGGAACATCGTAATCGCGTGCTTGGAGGAAAAGCATACATTCAAAGCGGGATGGTGCACCCGTGCCGACTGTATTTGAAAATAAATCGAAACTTTGTGAATCTGTATATCTACATTGTAGTAAAAATGTCAAAATTAAACTGTTAAGCAAGAGTACACTATGTTAGGCAGAGAGGCCCTTACAAGCTGCGTTTATCATGCGCGATTCATTCGTTTTTAACTCGAGATTAAATAATGAATATTTTATAGAGCAAGATTTGTAAATTCACTCAATTGGGTATAGTTGGCCATCTTTATAGGATTCATTTTATGTCAAATCCGTCGTTTACTTGCCATCCCAAGACACCAAACCTTCAGAGGTCACAGTTCATAAATATAGATAGATTAAACTTAGCTTATAAATGAACAAGTGGAACAACTTTTACACGTTTAGCTGGGTTTTCCTCTAAGCATTGTGCAGTGGTAGTAAAAGCTACTAAAACAACACAAAAAAACACAAGGACGAGGAAGTAGACAGACAAGAGCGCTCTGTCTACTTCCTCGTCCTGGTGTTTTTTTGTTGTTTTTTTTTGCGCTTTTTTAGATGATAATGGACCAACTGGCCCAAATCGCTATCTTAGGGGTAGTGAAAGGCGTGAAAAAACTATTCGATATTCGAATCGAAAATATTCGGCCAGAACCACTATTCGCTTCGAATTTGCTTCGAACTCAAAATCCACTATTCGCACAAGACTATTATATTCCTGATTCCGTGTATTCGGTGTTTATTTTTTTTTTATTTTTCCAAATACCGGGTGTTTTCATTTTTTGTGTGGGGGGTGTTTTGTGTAAATTGGTTATAACTTAACCAATTAACACAAAAAACACCGAGTCTGTAAAAAAAAAAAGTACCCCCCTCCCCTAAAAAAAATAAACAAACACCTTTGAATTTGAAACGAAGAAAAAGAAATAAAGACCGAAAACACGGAACATTAATAGACCGATCTCACTAAGTGTTCCACTCATGCGTGACGCCGCCATGACTGTAGTTCATAGGAGGCGGTCACCATTGCACGAGACAGTCCGTGCCGCCTCGTGTTCTGCTCGCGCAGACTCTCAGCGGGGTTGTCGCACGTGCAGAAAGACTACAGATCCCACGATGCGTAGCGGCAGCGGTGGCTGTGAGGTCACTCCATTATGTCTAATTACCACTTAATTACCACAACACAGCCCCATCGTCTCTGCGGTGAAAATTAACCTAAATTTAATCACGCTCGACGTTAACCCGTTTTCGCTGGCTTCATAAACTGTACCGCTCTCACCACAGATATACAAGTTCATTTTTGCATATTCCCACACCCTCGTCTCGTCGATTTAACGACTGCTGCAATTTTAAGTGCGTTCCCGGTTCCAGTAATTCATTTAATAAATCATTCCTACCCCTCATTAATGGGGTTTGGAGAAATCTTCAGGACCTGGCAACCATTACTGACCCTGTTTTTTTTTTTAATTATTATTATACTTGTTTTTATTTTTCCATTCGTATAATTAAAGTTTTTTTTTTTAATTGCTCTAAATTTTTTTTTAGTTTTTTTAGCTACTTAAATTAAGCATATTTTTAGAACGCCCAGGCTCAGATGTTCCCGATATGCGATTTCTTATCTCTAAATTAAAAATAAAATAACTATTAAGAAAACAGGAAGAAAAAAAGGCGAAATGACAAAGCCAACGTTCGAATTGTCCCCCGCTCTCCGGTCAGGTGACGTCACATTTCTTAAAACTTGCAAGTCGAGCATTCACTTTAGAAAACACACTATTTTTATTTATTTTTTTATCCTTTTGTTGGCGCTACTTTTCCCAGCATTCATCTCACACCATCAAACGTGTTTGGACCCGTGGGCTTGCCCCGCTATTACAACATTGGATGGATGCTAACGGCTGCACTCTTTATAACGGGTGGTAGCTTGCGCCACCTAGCCTATAAACTAAAAACCAAGAGTATGATTTCTCTCCTTGCCTTTCCAGTACCCTTTCCAGCGCTGTGTCGTTTTGCGTTGAACCCTTCCCACATGTAGTGCACCCCCAATGCACAGAGGGCGCTAAAGGATAATATACGACAAACCAGTCAGGGTTCTATTCGGGTTCGTGAGTAGAAGAGAGCAAAGTCAATAGCACCTAAAAGACAAGGCCTCCCCCCCCCCCCCCCCCAATCCCCCAAAAAAACACGTCACTGTGTTTTTTCTTGTTTTGTTTTTTTATGATGTAAAAAACAAGTTTAATGTTAGTTCCATCGAGGCCCAAATGCGTGCCAAGTTCATCTGTGCGCCCTCACTGCGACGAGGCAACTTGTAACACATTTTGGGACACCACTGCATTTTGCCACGGTAGCGCGGGAGACAAAAGTGCGATTTATTTGCGCGAGGGGCGCGGGGAGGGGAAAAGGGAGGGGGGGGGGGGGGGAAGCTGACGCAAGGCGATTTAGGAGCGCGGGCGATCAGCTGCGGCTGGCACGCCCGCGTAAACAGCTGCTTGGAGCGCCGCCAGACTCCCCGACTGCTGGTCAGACTGCCGGGCGAACCGCGACCGCGTGCGTCAGAACCCCGCGACGAACCCTTCCAGGAAGGAAGCCCGTGAGTGACGCAACCGGCGTCCTACGGAACCCCCTCTGGTAACCACGAAACAACTCTTGGAGTTGGTGGGCCGAAAACGCGTGTCATCCGCACAGCGATGTCGCGTGGCTTTCGGGTGAAGCGAAACCACTGTTGCTGCGGTCTCTAGCTTCACGAGGATTGTCTTATCGCCAGTTCGGTCTCCTGCGCCCTCTCGTTCGTTTACCCGCGTAGTATATGCCCTAGAAATGATACTTGCGCATCTATGCATGCGCGGTCTGCGTGACGTTCCGCGTGACGGACAGTGAGCGTGATCTTACTCTCGCTCACTTTTCTTGGGCATGTCGAGTTTTCGAGCTCAATTATTTCTTGCACCGCCGTTCGCTGAACGGGCCTTGCAGATCGCGGTGATTGACAGACCGCTTGCTCCTCGGGAAAATGGACGGACGGACTTTTACAGCGGAGCTGTTAAGGGCTAGTTTCCCCAGGATCGTGTCCGCCAGCAAACAAACGACGACACAGAACTCTGGACAGCTACCGTCATCTATGAGCGACGGCGGCAACCAGGAAACTGGCTTGCCGGTTGTCTGGTTGCCGCCGTTGCCCATAGACGGCGGCAACCTTTCGAGCCTTTCCACTCTGACTTGCCGACTTGCTGCCGGCCATTACTTCATTCCCACCATAGTACAGCTTGGCTGGTCTCCCTTCTTCCCCAGAGTAGAAAGGCTGAAAGTGTTTTTCTTTTTCGTGCGTGCGTGCGATAGTAACAGAGAACGCAGCAACGTCCACCGGATGGCAGACGGCGTGCAGAGAACAAGAACGTTGTACCGTGTGGACCTCGAAATAGCAGACGATAAGTCCCTCGACTCCGGATCCGCTGCAACGCGGTGCGTCTGTTTTTTTTTTTGTTTGTTTGTTTGTTTGTTTTTTTTGCAACAAGAGCAGCGCAACATTGCGTTATACCTCGAGAGGGAAATTTACTTGCGTTCCACCGAATGGGCCCGTGTTGAAAGCGATAGCATATGTCGCCGGTTGTTGCGCGAAGGCTACTTGGAAGGGTGAGACCGACGTCTGCCACGAACTGGAGGTTATGTTGCCACAGGGATTTCACCTCGCGAAAACAAGCAGCGGAGGCAGTCAGCGTGGCGAAAGACACGAGGGGTGCATTTACGCTAAACGGCTGGTGCATAGAGTTACTCAAACGTCGTCTTCTCCTATACTTTTATAATATTTTGTTCCAAGCGCTGGATGGATCCCATCTTTTGCTGTAGCGTCGAAGCTCTAAATTTTATTTCTTTCGAAAACAAATTGCCCTCAACTTTCACTTTATTTTATTTAATCTTCCTCACAGGCATCGAGCGATTCACTACGTGAGGCGGAAAGCAAGAAAGTGGGGAAAGTCACAATATAGCAACGAGCATTATGTCAACAAGCATTATAACGTGTCAAGTGTCGACACTAGAGGTACAACGACATTAATACGAAAAATCGGGCACAACCAACTATGTTGTATGATTAAGTGATTAGCTGCAGACATAATTGAAAGAGCCGCGGCCGGTAACGTGTCAATTTTACCGCTAAATTTAGCGGGTAAACTGAATTGGTGTTGAGGTCCCGTGACATCCGGTTATGTGTAGCATTTTTTCCCACTAGATTTAGCTGGGAAACTGATTGGTGTTGGAATCACGTGACGTCAATTTTCCCGCTAAATTTAACGGGGAAACTGAATTTGTGTATAGGTCACGTGACATGAAGTCATGTGACGTCATTTTCCCGCTACATTTAGCGGGGAAACTGAGTTGGTGTTGAGGTCACGTGACGTCAATTTTTCCGCTATCTCTAGCGCGGAAACTCAATTCGTGTATAGGCATCAAGTCACGTGACGTCATTTCCCCCGCGAGATTTAGTGGGGAAAATAGAAGGCCCAGAAACCTACCTCAAAGGGGCAGTGAAACTCCTAAGAAAGTTAATCGCTTTAAAAGTGATTCACTTGACTTATAATAGATACCGTTTTCATAACTAAATTCACCAGCGAGCGCAATAAAAGCGATTATTCAAAGTACAAAAGTCTTACTTTCTCACATTTTTTCTGCTTCTAGTTTCTTGTTCTGCTTCGCTTTGTTTCAAGACTTATTAGAGAACATAGAGAGAATCCAGTACCAGTAATAAAGTCACCATTTCGCTTCCATACCTAACCTGGCAATGCACTAATTTTCGTGGACCTATATTGTCGCAAAGAGATCAGAGGCCCAATCACTGTGACCTCCGACGGAGGGAGCGGCCCGGGGAAAACGACGAGACAGAAAATATACACGTGTGAAATTGAGAATGACGTTGACCATATTCTCTACACGTTCAGTCTCACGTAGCAACGTCAATTTTTGTATCCAAACGTATATTTCTACTCAGTAGATCTCGGTGATTGCCTCAGCTGCACGATCACATTCTGGGGTGAGCCTAAAGTTTTACATGTGCCCACAAACAAATAAAGTACTAAATAAACTACTAAAAATGCATACGGAACTTGGCTCGTAAGTAGGGTTCCGTGTTTTTCGTATGTACCGATAAACGCCGAATAGTAAACACCGAACCGGTTTCGTGAAGATCGTGAAAAGCCGAAAAACCCCGAATCGGAGCTGTCTTTGAATAAGAAAAACCCCAGGCTGGATATACAGATTTATTTTGTGTTGACCCGGAGCACAGCAAAAACTAAACTGCCTGCGAAGCTGCTTCTTTTTTTAGTCTGACACCAAAATTTGTGTTAAAAAAAAACATCTAGTTTATACAGAAAAAACAACAAAAAACACGAAAAGCACCTAACCATTTTGAAGGCAAAAAAAAAAAAAAAAAAACGCGAAAACGCTGGAGCAATGAACATAACGGAAATCACAAATTGCCGTGAAAATATATAGGTGACCCGATTCGTTGGTTCTTCGCTTCCGGCTAACGAGGTGACCATGTAACGCGGAGCAATAGCATTAGTGTTGGCATCGATCGAATGAATGTTTAATCCGCTCATAATTAGATCCGCTCTCTTCTGGGAGACATGGATGGATACAGGAGTTGATGCGAGCGAACGCCAGCACTGACACGGAGGGGGACGGACCAAATTCGAACCGACACCGGGCCTCCTGAGGCCGACGCGCTCGACGTGCTCTAGGAAACGTTCGACCCAATATTTACGCGACGTCACATGTCGTGCGACATTATGCAAACTGTTTCTCAACGTTATCCGGACGTAAAAAAAAGTCGTATAAATAAATCACGAAATTATTGCAATTAAACATTTCACAGACGTGTATTCAGGTGGCGCATTCATCACACTCAAGATTTATGAGTGTAGGTTTCAGAAAGAAAAAAAAAATGTAAGCCTAAAAAAATGGGAGAAAAATGAAAACAACATCTGGTTAACGCCGTTGCTTGCAGATGGCACAACATAAAGCAAAAACGTGAAAGCTTCCTTGTGAACAAGATCCAGCACTTCAGAGCGTGTGCCTGAACCTACACTGATAAAATATGAGAATGATAAATGTACCATCTAAAGACACCTTTATGAAAATGTTCGATGGCTTTAATGGTTTCCTAGATACTCTTATAAGTATCTAGGAGTGATCCTAAGCCCCGATCTTTCCTGGAACCTTCATATTAATTATGCGCCTAACAACGCTAACCGTATTCTTGGTTATCTAACTTAAACGCACCTTTTTTATGGTACCGTTATTATTAAAACTATATCTTTATAAAACATGAGTGAGGTCAAAGCTTCAGTTTGCAGCCTCCATCTTGGATCCTGTTATCGCCTACCTTACTCTCTCGAATTAATTCAGAACAGATCCGCACGTTTTATTTTAGCTTATTATAATCGTACCGCTAGCGTAACATCAATGAAAAATATTTCATCACTACCTTCAGTCTCGCATATCGCCGAAAAATGTCTAATATTTGTCTCTTTCACAAAATGTTTCATCAAAACACTGTACTCAAAAATCAAGTAACGTTTGTTCCTGCACTCTTAGATCACCGTCACGAGGTATAAGCGTTCCATTTTGCCATTATAACAAATATTTCGCTCCATTTATTCTTAAATTTTTGAACGAACAAGTGTATCTACCTGCATCACTTACATCAATTGTTGATTGTGTCTTTTTTTTTTTTTTCTCAAACGTTCCAAACCATGTATTTCTTGTTGTTTAACTATTTTGTATTTTCCACTGTTATTTTGTTTGTTTTCTCACCACTCCCCTCTGGAATGCCTCTGGCCCTGAGTGTAAAATAAATAAATAAATAAATAATTCATCGGTTTAGTTAGACTATGTAGTTAGCGCCCGAGGAGCTCTCGGAAACACCCTGTAGAAAAATGGTGCACGCGGGTAAACCGAGTAAGGCGCGCGAATAATGCCACGTCGTCTAATTGTCTCTTTGTAACGAAGGCCGATAAAGCTTTCATAATAAATTATCTCTACAGCGTGAAATGACGCCCTGGTACGCGCAGGCCATTTCCACCGTCTTTTCGTGGTCTCGAAAGGAGAAACTTCCGAAATATGCGGATAAATTACCCGTACTCATCGAATGAGAATAAAATATGACCTCTCCGCGTTACGGCCAATATGTACACTACAGCATACAGCTGATTATCCAAACATAAATACCTTTAATCATTTAGTTCACGGTTCTGATCTGAAGCACGGTGCGCCTTGAGCCTATGCCGTGAAAAACTCCCGTGTGTCCTTTTTTCCGTGGAGCACTGGGAGAGCTAATCGCTACAATCTACACGAAAAAGTCTCAACAAGCGACGAAGCTAAAAAAAAAAAAGTGCTCAGTATCCAGATTTGGTTTCTGTATCTAAGCACAAATTCGGCCTCGTCGTTGGCCAGCTCCGTTCGCAGATCATGGTGATCGATAGAGCTTGGGATTAGGCTAGTTGGTCTTTCATGGTTCGATTAAACTGCGCTGCGAAGGATTATCATTGACGACACTGATATTAGAAAGGCAACGCGACATAGACAAATAAACGGAAACTCACAAACCAGCTCGCCTGCACACCTGCTTTATTTTCAATGCACAAAAAAAAAAAAGCGCAGATCAAGAGTTTTTCGACGAATTGAAGCGTGCTGCTGAGTTACAGAAAGGAACGCGAGGTAAAGGACGAAGGCAGGCCAAAACATCTTTCCAACTGGCAGCTTGAACGTTTTCCTAACTGGCAGTTCAAGCAGAAAGATGTTTTGTCCTGTCTTAGTCATTTATGTCGCTTTCCATTTATCCCCCGCAATAGTGGTTAGTTCGCGCCTATTGTGTGCCGTGTTTTCACTTTCTAGTGTGTGTCGGTATTTTCATGTTGGGAAGTACTTCAAGTACATTGTACTTGTACTTCAAGTATGTTTATAAAACATGTACTTTACTTGAAGTGCAATCTCTGAGTATGCACTTGTACTTAAAGTATTTTTTTTTTTGTACTTTCCGAGGAAATTATAACTCGCGACTGAAAGTATACATTCCCCAAACTTGGTATTGTTAAATTTGTATCACAACATGATGATTTGTCAACAAATAAGTGCCTTGTAAGTTGATTATGTTATAGTTCGTCAGCGAGAGTAAACAAACTACTCTGTCTCTGTGGACACTCGACTTTATCCAATATTCGCCGCCATTTCCGAAAATATCTTATGCACTCCCGATTACCTTTGGGACAATACGTAACAGTTAAAAATAAACCACCGCATAGGGGAATGAAAGGACATTGAGCGAGATTGTGTTAAAAAAGTACTTCTATGAAAGTCCATTGTATTTATAGTACTTCACTTCAAGTACATTGCGCCCGGTGTACTCACTATTTTACTTGGAGTACATAACCTCTCATCACATCTACTTTGTACTTTACTTCAAGTACTTTTTAGAGGCACTTTACCCAACACTGGTTATTTCTAATCCTTCAGAGTGCAGCTCAATCAAGACGGTGATTAACTCTTTGAGTGTTCTGCTGTAAAGTATAGCCTCGCAGGCCTTGCTAGCGGCCACGCCTGACCGCGCACCTGCACCTCGTCGCGGTGAACAGCTGGGGCAATTGATCCGTAGCGGCGGTTCTTACGATCTCGTGCGCCGGCGGTCGGCGACACCGCAGCATCGATGGCTTCTCCGCAGTCGTCGGGCGCCTCGCTGCAGAGTGCAGCGACCGGCCTCCACCCGAGCCGACCGATTCTCGGAAACGTACGTTGCACGGGGAAACGACATCGACCGTTGAAGCGTCGACCGCACCTCATGCCGCGACGATCTGTCACGTTCAATGCGAGACACGCAGTCTCTCTTGTTGTCACGGGATGTTTCGAATCGGAACTTGAAAAGAAAAAGAAAACCTCATGGAAGTCTCAAAAGCGCCAGCCGAAAGCGTCTTTGCGCCTTAAAGGGGGTATGAAACTATATCGGGCTGGAATGTTCATGACTTTGCTGAGGCGTGCTGGGGCGTGACGTTACTGATTCAGAAGCTTCTTTGTCGCGATGAAATTGCGAGGATAAATGGGGACCATTTTTTTTTTCAGTATTGCCTTCGCAAAGGCAAGAATGAATGATAGGATTGTGGGATTGAAACCATCCGCCTGACGACAGTCGAGCGCGGCTCGTGGACTGGACTCGAGAACTGCGTGAGCACTCGACTTCGGCTCGTAACACCCAACGCCTCGGCAAACACTACGGTAGTGGCTCGTGTCCAACCACTACGCTGATGAGAATAGCCGAACTCTGACAATGCCTGGAGCTCAGCACGCGTTTTCTAGTTTGCCGACCACAGCGCGTGGCTATGACTAACATTGGAGGTATATAGGATAGACACCACGCTCATATTTCTCTAATTTATTTTCCGACTACCACTGCTTAAAAAGAAAAACTAAGGCCAGTTTATTCAGTTATTAACGTTAGGGGGGTTATTCTTAGTAGTGTTTAGTAAAAGTAGAAAAATCGTCTCATGGCCCCTTTAAGCCTCTTCAGCTACGAAAATCCCTCGAACAAGATGCGAAACTTCGGTTGCTATTCTGACTCTGAGGCTCCCAGCAGATTCCTTTTCAAGCACTTTCCCACTGTCTCATAATATCTCAAATAACAATCTGAGCTGTGGCACTGAGTTTGGCGTTTCACGTACTTAAGTCATGTCACAGCTCAGACTGCTTGTTTTTTTTTGTTTTTTTTTGTGAATTTTTGTTATTGTTTCTAGGTCTAACCATACTTCCAGCCTCGCCACTCGTCGCGTGGGGAAGTAGAGACGCATTTAACTTTTTAGCGGGAATAAACGTTCGCTAGGAATGCGTATGCACCGCTGGGGTTTATGAATGCACATCAACGATTGGTGTTTCCAGTGCATCGCAGGTATACACGAAAAAGCTTCGCAGAGTGTACGTTACAGACAGAGCACCAAATATGGGCTATCGTGTAGTGACTCAGCCCTGCCAAACAAGTGAGTGCCGAGGTTTGGGAGAAGTTCGTATAATTTCAATGGTGCCGCCGAAGTTCTGAACAGAAGCGGACAAAAGATTTGGCATAAAATTAGTCCCCCCCCCCCTCCCCCCCCCCCCAAAAAAAAAAAAAAAAAATAGGAATCATTTAGTTATATTTTTTTGTTGATTCGTCATCAACCGGATGCTGTGACGTGATCGTGACGTGACGTGAGGTGATCAAAAAGAAAGCTGACTGACTTTGTCACACGTGCATTCCAGATTCCTTTACCATTCAATTATCAAATATATCCACCAATCAGAGAAGGTCGTGTCACGTGCAACGTGGGGAGTTAAGGTAGCGTGCTGAGTTGCCGACCCCGCGACCCAGCAAGTTGTACGTGGTAATAAGCGCAATGATTGTTTCGCCAAGCAGAAACATTTAGATTCGGCAAATCGTGGCAACCGTACCTCGCGATTAAGTAATTTGTTACTGGTTCAAAGGATGAGATTTTGCAAGACAACAAAATCTTGACAGCCCCAGATTGCCTCCACGTACAGGCCAAACGGATCACACAGTTTGGAGGCCTCGAGTAACCCGTAAAAGAAGGAAACAGGGTTTCTTATGCTATGCCCTAAGACGACTTGACGGCGAGAGTCCAAGCGCCGATGCATTAAAGACAGACACCCCTCTTAATATGTCCGAGTCATCCTTCGTAATGTGCTGAGTCGTCCATCTCAATGTGCTGAGTCGTCCTTCTCAGTGTGCCTGAATCATCATCTTAATTCGCTTAGCCATCCACTTAATTTGCTTTAATTCCTCTTAATTCACTATAACTCCTCTTAATTCACTTTGATTCTCTTAATTCGCTTTACAGTCTTCCTTAATTCCCATTGACTACTCTTACTTCTCTTTAATTACTCTTACTTCACTTTAATTCCTCTTAATTCACTTTGATTCCTCTTAATTCGCTTTGTCATCCTTCTGGATTTTATTGCCTCTAGTTCGCCTGAGTGGTCACGTAAACGTTTTTGGTACCTTTAGTGTCGCCGACGTGTTTTCGCTCAAGGACTTTGAAGGTCGACTGAACGATGAGACATCTAATTGGCTTTCGCCTTAATAAAACGCGGATCTGAACTTTAGCATGCCTGAAACGAGCCGCTCTCCGAAAACATACGTCAACGGACTCCATAATGAAAAATAAGAGACTGTTTAAAAACACGAAGTTTGAGACAATGTGCGCGTGCTTCTACGGTTTTTTTATTGTTTTTTTTTTGTTTTGTGTTTTTTATTGTGGAATTAATTCATCAACTTGCCTGCGCTTTTTTTTATTATTGTAAACAGATATTGTGGAATTTCGGAAAGACAGAACGGACCTTTCTACGACGTAACAGCTTCGTTTCCCCCACGCACGTGATCCCCATGGGGCGCCGAATGCAACAATGGCTGCAATGAACCCGTCGTGCTCATGTAACGGCTCCGCATCTCTTGCGTAACGGTTTTCGCGTCCGGTGTTACGACTCGCCTTTCTGTCCGCCCCATCGTGTACAAAAGGAGCATCTGTGGACTAGTAGTTCCCACGACCCCGTCTGCGCAGCAGCGTTTTGTAAGCACCATTGCAGGCCGGGTGCCCAACAGTTCGGATGTCACTCACGTGGCAACGGTTATGCATGCCGCCGGACATCGGATCGCATGCCCGAGCGCCATATGCGCTAAGGGTACACGCGTGTCTCGTAATCACGTAATCCACACCACCTCCCACTCTCCACGGGGATCTCTCTCTCTCCCTCTATCTTTCTGTCTCTATCTTTCTCTACATCTGTTTCAACGTTTTTCCGCCTCAGTCTCAGAGTTTCCCATCATGTCCTTTTCGTGTTTCCTGCCGTGAATTGCGTTGAAACGAAAAGCGCATGTCGGCCTAGTATAGACTCTGCGATGTGTGAATAAAGCGTCATGGCTTCGATTTATCTCCTGTTGATGAAGGAAGCTGCTTCAGTTTCTCGTGCAAACTCCGCGGAACGGCGTTGGAGAGCGAGAAAAGAAAACAGGAGGGTTACTATCGCCGGCCATATAAGGGCACTTTCCAGATAGTCAGAGAATGAAGTCGAGATCGCGCTCAGCGAATAAACTAATCAACACTAAATTTTGGAAACCAAAGGATGTGGACGCTGTCAGTATACGCGCACACCTTCATGACGCCCCGTGCCATTGTTGGCGAACAACAAACACTGCTTCGGCGATATGTCAAAAGTAGATATTTTAGGCGACTCCCGTCGTGATCCGCAGCTGCGGTTAATTTACCCTTTAAATGATTTGTTGGGATTAGATATTGGTTCAGTATTGTCCGAAATACGTGTTTCAGGCATTGAAAAAAAAATAGCACCGTGAGAACCGCGCTTCAGTTTCCCTCTAAAGCACGCCAAACAACTAGACAGGGCCGTTCGCTCCATTCTATACATAGAGGGCCTCGTGTAGGTGGCAAACCTAAAGCCCCTCGATAAAGGTTTTTTTTACAAGTACCGCCAACCATTGTTGGGGAAACACGCAGGACACGTGTCACGAGCGGCTGCTTCGCCGCCATTCGCTTCCAAGGGCCGCTCATTTCAGTGTTGCGCCGCCATTTTCTTCCAAGGGCCGCTCGAGACACGGACCTCGTGCCATGGCGCATTTGGCGTTATTAGCGGCGAGTTGTTTTAGTGGCGCCCTCCTGTGGTTCCCCCTTGTGACGTCATTACCTTGCAAACAACAAGTTCGATGGTGTTTGTTATTAGCACGGCGGAAGCCTGATCATTACACTCTCAAAGGAACACTGGCAACACCGTCAAAGTTAAAGTTCTTTCATTCCTCTTATTTCCGTCGATGATAAATCCCCTTTCCGACGTCATAGTCAGCGTTCGGCCAATCGTGGAAGGCCGACCACAGCAACGCTTTCGGTCGCGCACGGGGCTAATACTTGCGAGACATACGCAAACACATCGCGGGGCTTTAGGCAAACCCAACCATCGGTGTTCGAACCCATATATAAAATTTCTGGCGGGGTGTTTCGCCGATCGTGTCGCGTAACCGTCGTCTCTTCTTTCCACCGGTCACACCGATCGTTCCTCATTCGGCGCTCACCTCACGATAAACCGCAGACGCTCCCACGAGTCATCCAAGCCAATCAAATGCCGCGTGAGTGTCACGTGACTCAGGGAAAGAGCGCGGGCGTGCAGTCACGTGACGCGTTCACAGCATTGGATTGGCTGGGTCTGATTCGTAGCGATCGCTGCGGTCCATCGCACAAGATGGAACGGGGTGTAGTTGTGGAGCGGAGGACGGCTGGGGCCGGTGGTGCGCGACGCCCTATTTTTAATTCACGGTTGCGCGCGCTTCGTGTTTTTTACGGCAGCTCCTGGCACGCCGCTTGACCTTAACCCGGCAAAAGCGGTGTCGCCAAAGGGACCGTTGAGCGAACAGGGCTCAAGAGTTACGAGCGTCCATGCGAACCGACCGGATTGGCACTGTTGCTTGTTTACTTTTATACATTTCTTTTTTTCTTTTTTAGAGGGAAGGGGGGGAACTTTTAAGCGCCGTGCAGTTCACGAAGTGCTCTTAGCTCGTTTGTTGGGTCACATCCCACGAGAGAGGGAAAGGGAGTTAGTTTAGGTGATTGCTGGTTTTTGTGACAAACAGGAGGTGGCGGTCGAACGTGCATGCGCCTGCCAAAACGTTGTCACCCGGAAGTCGGTCTGGTGTGATTTCGGCGGATGCCGAAAACGCTGGCGCCGCTGCAGAGAACGCAGGAAGGACCCATCGATGTGATTTACACAGAGCGGGTATAGGGAAAGACCAAACCGAGGAAATTGCTCGACACGAACTCGATTGTTACTGCGCCACGAAGCCTGCGACACGGCACGTTTATATAGATCGAGGTAAAAAGAAAAAAGAAAAAAATATCGCTTCAGCATTTATTTTTGCGATACATGTATTTTCAATATAAAGACTTTCGTTCTGGTATAGCTTTTTTTTTTTTTTTCAAAAAGGAAACAAAATGTGAAGATGATCTAGATCATGACCTATATTGTTATTTAAATCATGATTTAAATTGTGATTTTTTCTATCATCGTTCAGAAAACACATCCTAACAAAAAGGAATCTCAAAACAAATATTTTCTTATTATTCAATACTTCCAATGAAGGCACAGGTTTTTTTAAATTCAACCAAAGCACTATCAGTCATGAAACAGTTCTTTTCTAGTAAATTAAAAAGGTACATTGTAAAAAAAAAAAAAAATCCGGTTTGTCTCTCAGCGTTGCCAGATAGATCGGAAAAATAAGTCGCGGCACCGGACCCGCATCGAAATTTCATCAGGTTTCATCAGACACTACGATTAAGATAAAAAGTGCCTAAAAGAGAGCAAGCATTTGTGTTCAAACTATACATATCTTATGAACAAACTTAAATCAACCCATTCAGCTTCGGCTACGTACGCACGGCGCTCAATGACACGAAGCTACAGTGGAACGAAATCGACTAGCAGAGCGCAAATGTCCCCGCGTTCGTTGTAATGTCACCACAAGAGAAAGAGACCATTTTTTCGTATAGTTCATGCACTGCGCGAAATAGGTTTTGCAAGATTTGTCTGCCAAAGTTTTTTTCTTCTCTTTTTTTTTGTAAATATAATTTGTACGTTTTGATTTAAAAAACAAAAAGCCGGTCTTAAAAGAAAATTGGAAAGCCATTCGCAAGTTGACACCTTGGCGGGCTGCTAATTCTTTTTTACACTATTTTTCTCGATCTAGTTTCTTCAATCTTTGACTCTAGGGCACTATGACTACTTCAATTGATCGGCGGCCTGCGTGACCAAGCAGTGGGTGCTTTAATGCCGCACGCTTGGCACCACGAGACATTTACCCCCAGATTCCTTCATACTTTGCCTGGTAATGGTTCACGAAGTCCAGGACGCAGAGGGCTCAACTATTTCACCAGACTCACACAATCTGGTGGTGAATTTTCTCATCTGACAACGCTTCAGCGGACGCGGGTCTATCACTCCACTCCGCTCCGCTCCCCTGTCCCGAACGCCCGAACCCCTGAACGTCATCCTGGCGATATGCCGCACTGCCTGGTGTTAGTTACGAAAATGCAAAGGAGAAGAAAGTTGGCTTAGTAGGGCGGGTAGATCAATGGTGGGCTTTCGGACTTCATACTAGGTGGCGCAAGGTACCGCCCGTTATAAAGGGTACATCCGTTAACATCTATCCATCCATCCATCCTGTCACTCACCTGTCCTGCGGATATGCGTGCGATGTCCCGTGCCGCTCCTGGCGCTGACTCCGTGAGATCCTAGGCTAGGCCCAGGGCGGGAGCCCGGGCTCTCGCTGCACGCCCCGGGTCGCGACCCGCTCAGGAGCATGGACCCGGCGGGCACCTCGGCTCGTCCGGCACTCCCGGCACGGGGACGGCTCGCCTGGGGACAAGGGCAGAGGCACGGGAAGGCTCCTCGTCATCGGCAGAGAAAATGCGCGCTCTAAAACCGTGGTCCTACGGCTAATATACATCGTACAAAGGACAATGTGCAGACACTGTCTAAGGCCTGTTGCTTCCTTGTACGACGCTCACATTGGTCATACAAAAACTGTCTGCAGACATCTGCATGTCCGCAGGTTGTCATCGTGTCTGAAGCGACATGTTTTGTATGATGTCTTGGCAGTGGGACTGCGTCTGTTTCACCGCAGCGCACGATCGTTGAGCCAATCACTGCAATCCACGCACTGAAGTCGGCCAATGAAATTCGCGACTGGAGAAGCAATACGATTGAGGTGCGGTATCAGCTGATGTCAGGCCCGGTGCCGCTAGTGAGTTTTGGTAGGTCGTTTCCGCCGTCCCGCAACGCTCTCCACAATCCTCTACGAGTCCAGGTTAGCGGCACGCATGCGCGGTGCCGCCGTCTTAGTGGCGTAGGGAGTAACAGAGAGAAAAAAAAAGCGGTCTACGAAAGTTTCCTATTCTCACAGACATTGCTTTTCGGTTAAGGCGTCATTTCAGCCTCGTGATTGGTCCAAGTTTCTCGAGGTCGCTGCGATTGACTCTGTGCGATCGGCTGTAATGTCTCGAAAGCTCGTGCATATCTAATCCTTGACGACGCATTCGGAACAGAATCGCCTTCGATTAATTAGGTTTGCCAATGAAAATGACGCGGAGTATTGCACACCAATGGGCATTTGCATCTAGTCTCAGCGGCAAAAAGGCGCTCACCCCGTTTGCCACTAAGAACACATTCTTAACGTTATAGTGTCTTACGTTCAAAGACGAAAGAACCAGTGCCCCCCTCTATAGGAAAGATCAATTATTAGTTCTCTAAATGCGATGTGGCGAAGTATACTCGCAGTGACTTCTGACTGTGTGCGACCGTTCTCAGCACTCAGAACTTCGATGCTCGCGAACAGCAATAATCCTGCTTACCAAACACCCCGAGCTGCCTGCGCGATAATGTCGTCGCAAAACCGACCCTCCCTACGGCACAAAAGCGGAGAATTGTTCTTAATCGGGGGACTACGTGATCGCGGGATGGACCGGGACGTCTTGGTTGGGAGCGCCGTATCGGAGGGGAAGCGAGAGCGATGGCGACAGAAAAGAGAGTGGCCCCCAACTCCTGCAGCGAATCGATAGGCCGGGCGTGTCACCTGCGGGGGGGAAGAAAATTATGCGCTCCGGGGCATATCAGTCGTCGGGAAACGCCGACGGCCTGATTCCCGAGGCCTTGGCCCGGAATTTCTTCGGCAAAGATGTCCCGCGAAATGGGCCGCGGTTCTGTTCTCTGGCCTGCCCGAAACAAAAGTGAACTGGACTCGGTCGAAAGTCATTTACACCCAAAGAAATTCGGAGCGTCTCCTTTCCCACAAAGCACTTGGGAAAGCCAATTGCCTCAATCTACGAAAGAAGCTCGGCGGATGACCAGGTTGAATATGCGTTGAGACTCGAAGCTTCCCGGCCGAAGAACCAATCAAGGAACGTGGACGAGCATACGTCCCCGCGTTTTTCAAGCTGCCGATAAAGTTACACGCACCACTCACTGGTCTTTCTTTAATTACGTTAAACCAATGAGAAGGCTGATCGCACTGCAGTGATCGGCATCATGAACCGATGACCATGCAGTACCAAAGGCAAGATTGGTCGCCCTCTTTTCTTGCCTCTGAGGTCGGGTGTCTACTGTGATGCCATATCGCTCGCCCTCCTTATTGGCTGAACTCGTTAAGGAAAGAGCGATGATTGGTGTTTCGAGTGCTCCGTGGGAAAAGATATGTGCAGGAGCTTACGGGAAGATAAAAAGTCTCAACATTGTTTGTTCTCTTTTTTTTAGGTAATGACAATTTTAGTAGCATATCGATGCCTTCGGTGCGTGATCACCGCGAAAAATAAAAATAAATAGCTTCGTTTGTCGTTGTTGTCCGTCCCCTTGTCCCATCCTCATACCGTATTTACTCGAGTAATAGCCGCACTATTTATGAACAAGGTCCTTGCGTCTTCTTTCCCACAGAACACATATACAGCTAATAAATGCGTTGCGCATAAACACCATAGCGAATAACCAGATCGAGAACACGATTCTCTATACAAATGCAATCTTCACAGATGGTATCTTCGCGTGAAGACGTTATCTTTGTCCTATAAACCGCTGGAATCATGTTGTCGATCGCGGTGATTGGAAATCCGAGTGCTCCGCGAAAAAGCGAACCCTCGGGTTTTCTTCATAAACAGTGCAGCTTTTACTCGAGTAAATATGGTATTCAGCGGCGAATCAATGAGTCTTTCAAAGAGCTCCACCCGAGATACGCTTTTTCGTGTACTCCACAGAAAAGAAGAGAAAGATGTATTGTGCCATGCCATGGTCTGAAGTCATCACTCTAAGGCAGACGCGTGAACAGGAAAGCACTAAAGGTAGTCTCGCTGGAAGGGTCTGCAATGCTTGACGATGTTTTCGGCGATGTTGCATGACGTGACAGGGGTCGCGTATTTCCTGTCGACCAAGTCGGTACCGCAAAATGAAACTGCGGCTTCACTTAGACAAAGGAAGCTTCTGAGCGCGATCTTTTAGTTGTACTATAATCTAATAAACACTTAGGCAGTTTTAGCGCCTTTTATGGGCCACGCGAAGGCACATCAGACAATATAATCCGAAGATCATCGTTAAAAGCTTAATCAGGTCCACCGAATCTTTCTTGTCATCACCGCACAATCAGCCTGTTTGTTTCACAAGTTGCATTATTCTTCGCTCGCCCATGCGCCCTACATTGCACCACCTGCACGCACATCCGAGCGCACCGGTCATCTACTTTAAGCTTCTCGTGCACGCAGGTGCACCCCAACCTTTTCCACCTCATTTTCGCAGCTTCGGATTGGAACGGCCTTTCCCACCAGATTGCTACCATCGTCTGTCTATCATGCATCATGCAATATGCAACCGCCACCTTTCATAATGAATGTGCCATCCATGATGATTTGTCTCGTTGAATCCCACCCCGTCTGTCGTATCTCCTCGAGGTGGCCTTTAATAAAATAAAGTGAAGTAAAGCATCCTGTATAAAAGTTTTTTTTTTTTTTTTTATTGAACGACAATTTGTTTTTGGAAGATCTCCGATTAACGTTTGAACGACCATCCATTGAACTCGTGTTGGATTGGTTGTACCGATGTATCCTTCCCCCGAATCGTGCTTGGAAGTAATTTTTGCTCCTCTCTTATGCGGATAGGCAACTGGAGGAGTGAGAGCGGAGTGAGTGCCCACCTCTGACATTTCGGAAATCCTCTAATCTCGTCGAGGACGTCAGAATTTCTTGGACGGGATCGTTATGGCGTCGCGTGCGAGCTGCAGCTAACGCCTCGCGAGGAGGTTGGCCCGTGCTGGCGATGCGCCGTTCATCGCGTGTTCGTGCACGTCACCAGGTCCAGAGGATGGTTAGGCTCGCGCGGATAGGGCGCTTATACGGGAAATATTAAGGGACATTTAGTTTCTTTGTGGTTGTTGTTGTTGGTGGTGGTGGTGACATTTTTTTTTTTTTTTTTTGAGGGAGGGGGGAAACAGTTTTATTGGAACAATGCAATTTTAATTTAGATACCTGCCGTGAGTCGGACCCTATTTAGATCCTCGGGAATACCACGATTCCTTTCATTATGGCGGGCAGAAATTCAAGATATCGCAAAAGTTGTACATAGAATGAAGGGAAAAAAAAAAGATGTCGGGCCTAGGAATAGAAAGGTATACTTTCTCGAGGTTTGATCCGTAATAAGAATATTGTATAATTGTCGTTTATGTTTATTCCGGGAAATATAACGATGTCAGCACCTGTTCGACTGTAATCAATTTGTTAACAGCGTTTCGATGAGGAGCAAATACTCTACAGTCTTGGCGATGTTCTCACACGATTAGGTGCAATTATTCGGCGTTCCTATACACGTTTGCAAGTCCGGCTTCAGGGCGCTGCCATCTTGCTTGGCTGGGGTGCGCTTGGTCGAGTCATAATCCGATTACGAAGCCTTGCTAAGGCGTCGTAATCGGATTATGGCCGCGCCCAAGAGCGCACCCCACTGAGGAAGATGGCGGCGCCCTGAGACCGGACTTGCAAACTAGTATTCTCCATGAGTGTAAGCTTTCCGTACGGGTGAAGTTCAACCTCACCCGTACGGAAACTAAAAACCTCTCTAACTGAATATCCTAAGAAAACTATAGGCTTGCAGCTTTTTATTGGCAAGCGAGTCATTCCATATTCAATCTGTATTTCTTGCATAATATACACCAGGGGTACGATGCGTACAATCGATGACAGGAGCGCCAAGCGGTCGACCAAGTATTCGCGACCTGTCTGTGTTTCCGCGATGCGATAAAATAGTATGCGGCGTAAATGTGCCCGTGTTCTTCGCTCAATATAGAAGTTTACAAACAACGCAAAATTTCGAAACAAGTAAACGTGAACTTTTTTGAATAGAGTAGAGTAGAAATAGAGTAGAAATTGCACTCAAAACTCGCCGTACCACCAACTAGCCCAAGGGATTACCCTTTTAACTTACAGCCTACTTTGCCGAACCAGGCAATGAGAACACCTCCCCTTCCAGCCCACTCCATCCCGGTTTTAGATAATGAATCCTAAAAGAATAGAAAAGGTAGATACCTCGATCGGATTCTGCATTCCAGCGTCGAGCCCTGGCAACAGTGGGGAATTATGTGGGATATGCCCCACTGTTGCCATGGATCAAAAAAAAAAAAAAAAAACGTTATGGATAGCATTTTTAGACATTAAAGGGGCGTACAACAATGTGAGTCAGGAAAAACTCTGGGGTACAGCTGGGCGAGTATGATTTAAAATAGATGCACACTTGATTAGGCTTTTACGACAGATATACGCAAATAATAAGGTTGTTATAAAATGGGAAGCAGAAACAACAGAACTGGCAGAAATAAAAAGAGGACTCAGGTACGGTTGTCCCCTATCACCTCTACTTTTTGATGACATACCTGAGTAGGATGGAAAAGAAGTTAGAAGAGTAATTTAGGTTTTTGATGTGTCATATATGGAGAGAGGGGAAAAATAAAGCAAGTTAGACCAGGAATGTTCTACGCAGACGACATTGTACTGGAAGAACAGAGGAGAATAGGGACTCCCTCCCGCGTGGCTCCGGCCCAAAGTCTTCCCGCTGTCTCCCAGTGGGCCCTGTGCCGGGGTAACGCCGACTAGGCTTGAACAGAGGAAAATTTTCAAAGCCCTTGTCGAAAACAAACAAAAAAAAAAAATGCGGGGAGTCAAGTTTTTGTTTTTTGCCCGATCCTTTGAAGTTTATTTTGGTGATATCTACGATAGTTACGAAATTGCAGAGGTAAGCAAATTGGCGAAGGAAAGAAGTCATACTTTTGGTTCTTAACTTCCAGACTAGGTGGCGCAAGCTACCGCCCGTTATATCCCGTTAGCATCCATTAGAGCCGGCATCCATCCATCCACCCATTCATGAGTAGGACCAACGAGGTAGAGGGGCTTAGAGCGATAAACTGGTGCCCCGTTCACTAGGACAAAAGTGACCCCCACTTGGCTGCTGCCATTTAGACGACGACATTTTTGTTTGATTTTATAACTTGAAAACATGCATTTATCTTATGTATTCACTCATTGGACAGTGCACTGCCACCACTTGGCTGTTGGCAGGCACTTAATAAAATGCTCTATCTATCTATCTATGTTGTACAATTTTGACCATTAGACACGTGACCGTATTAAATCCTAAGGCTTTTGCGCAAAACTAAGCCAAGGTTTGTATTGCGATCGATGTAAAAAACATAATATTTTTTCAATACTGTTAGCCCCAGAGATGAGTGTCTAGCTCCGATAAAAACCCAAAATACAGCACCGCGGCGGACGGCATCTAGCGGAGGCATTGCCAAGCTGCCCGAGTTTTTGTCATAAAAGCACATTTTGTACTTAAAACAAACGAAACATAGCTTATCTCGTCGGTACTGTTATTAAACATCAATAAGCAACTATTTGGGCGCGGTACTTCGTTAAAATTTAGACGTAAAATTATAAGGTCACGTGTTTAGTGGTCAAAAATGTGCTACATGGCGGCGGCCAATGGGGGGTCACATTCAGCTGCCAGTTTATCGCTCTAAGGCCCTCTACCTCGTCGAGTAGGACAGACTGCTGCAGCGACGACCTGAGCCAAGTTGCAGAACAATGCTGCCGCATCCTCCGAGTGAACAGCCGTTGACGAACTCGAAATGAACGACCATGAATGCTTGAGCGGCAGATGAATTTACGCGTGTCGCCCCGGCCTTTGCTCACTTATATTCACAGAACGCTCGGAACCCGGTGTAGCACGCTGATGGGCAGCAGTCCTCGTCCGTTTCCCGTAAAATGCGTGAATACTACAGTCATCAGATGTACAGCAACAGCCTCACTGAAAAGTGGGTTCTGCTTTACATCTATACTCGCTATTTCTTTTTTTTTTTTTTGTGTGTGTGTGTGTGTGTGTGTGTGTGTGTGTGTGTGTGCGTGCGTGCGCGTGCGTGCGTGCGTGTGCGTGTGTGCGTGTGTGCGTGTGTGCGTGCGTGTGTGCGTGTGTGCGTGCGTGCGTGCGTGTGTGCGTGTGTGTGTGCGTGTGCGTGTGCGTGTGTGTGTGTGTGTGTCTATCACACACAATCACACAATGTCGGGATCACACACAATCAATGTCGGGGATCACAATCTATCATGATCCCCGACATTGTCGTTTAGATAAATCTGCGAGTTAGTATTAGGCTTCATCGCCAGCAACTCCACTCTCCTCTTTGCATTTTTTTTATCTTCTTTCTTTGTTTACGTATCCTTCTGTTCATCGCGATTAGAAAATCATTCTCGGAGCAATCCGGGTTCCTTAAGGTTCGTTTTAACGCAATGCACCTCTGTAGCGGAATGAAGTCGACCTTGCGCGACCTCGTATGCATTACAGTTTCGGCACGTTGTCTCTGTGTCTCTTTTTCAATTTATTGAGTGATGCGGTGCTCATGCAAAAATACACTTAATTTATTATACCTCGCCAAGTTTTCGTAGTATTAAGCGAGAAATGTCGTTTTTCATATTCTTTTTTATACACCACCATAGTCAGTACTCACCAAGAATTCGTTTGCATTTAGTTTTATCAACTGGCAAAATGCAAATCCCATGTCACTTTTTGCGTGCTTGTAAACGAGTGCGTACTATAGTGTGCTTGTATATGTACGCGCGCGCGATTTGGTTTGTATAGTACGCTTCGGCGCAACGACAACTAAAGATCGTCTGAAAGTCACTCAACGGGACATTGCAGAAATTCTACCGGTGTTTTAGCACTCTGGCAACGTAAACAAAACGAACACTTGTTAAAAAATTAACATTCTATTCGAAACATTATTTTTTTTTATTCGTTCGCTACACTCTATGGTCATTAACAACCCCCTCAAAAATAAAAGAAGAGAGAACGTGAGCTTCCTTGTTGTGCATCTAGCTAAAACAATTACAAACAATTCAATGCCTCAGGTAAAAAAAACAAACGCATTAATAAGGACCGTGTTTCCTGAATCCGGGGACACTCCGGTGCCAAAGGCGCGCCAAAAGATTCCAAGTTCCTCGAGGCCTATTTTTTCCCCGCCCACGTCTAGTCATTAATTCAGTTGGGGATAGTGAAGCGCCGCGTCTATATGATGGCGTTCGGACAACGAGAAAAGTGCTAGGAGCGCGTCGTCAAAGCGCGAATGTTCTTGCATGCCTCCACGCTGTCTTATGTTGGTGACGTACTTCCGGTTTTGAATCTTCCCAGAAGGCGTCAGCATGCATTCTTGCAAGGTCTCTCAGCACTGCAGAATCATCATCATCGCAGTTTACGGCTTTTTGCCTCACGTGTTTTGTGTCCTCGTGAAACAGCAGACTATGATGTGGGTCCCGAAGTTCGTTTTCTTGATAGAACTGTGCAACCGAAGCCTGGGACCAACCCACGGCCACAATTCCTCTTGCACTGTAACTAACACGAATGGATCAGGGACGGGACAACCCCCTTCGGTTTTAATTAAGTAGATTCTGGGTCGGAACATTTCCTGTAGAAACCTCGATCAAACTATGGAACTCAGCACCGCTAACCAGCACCCTCTATCGAAGTAACATCCATTCAGGCTGGAACTTGACGTATTATAGTGTCTACATGATCGCATTCCAGAAATATTGATCTCTCAATTATCTTGTACAAACGGCGCAAGATAGCGAAAAGCGTCACGACAATAGGTGTTGGTCGCAATAATTTGCGACAACCACCATTGCAAGGGCGTCGCTTCCGCAGTCTCGATCGCAACAAAAGCGCCACGCACGAAAATATGGACAGGGACAAACACTTACACTCAAATAGACCACTGCAATTGTCGATATCTGCGCGTCGGCTTAATTTCTTCCGTCCGCCACTGTACGCGACCGCCCCGTTTTAATACCGACGAGGCCCCGCAGGTTCCGACCCCTCGCGTTTCAGGGCCTTCCTAGAGCATTCGCGTAAATCCCATCCGTGCAATCGCGTCGCGTAACTGACCTTCCTAAATCTTGCGGAGCCTGTCTCATACTGGTCTCACCGGATCCCGCGGTCTGGCCTTGTCCGAGCTCAAGCCGTCGGGAAAACGGTCACCTCGTCGACAGAAAATCGCTGCTTTGCTTTCCAGCCCGCTCTTTGCCTCACGAGCTGCGGTGCCGAGCGCGGGGTCTCGCTGCCGATGGGTGCACTGGATCTTGAACCCCGGCCGCGCGCTCTCTATGACGAGCTCAGCCAACACCACCTAGACTGACAGGTCTCTCCGCTCTTGCTATGACGTCCCGCTATGGACCCGGCCGCCTGACATGTCTATTTTTTAATCGTTCGGCAATGTTTTTTTTTTTCTTTTTAGTTTGAAGTGATTTTTTTAGGAATGATCCGTGCGCGACAGTGCGTGCTGCGATGTGCACTGTGATGTAGAAGAAACGTGCAAGAAATGTGGACCCCTAGATATATGCACAAAAAGAAATTTGAGATCGGAATAAATACAAAGTGCCCCCCCCCCCCCCCACACACACACACACACACAACACACAAAAAAAAAATTACATGTTTTTCTTTTTTTGTTGTTAAAATAAACTACGCATTCCCGAACGCTTATTTTCTACCCAAACGTCGCGCT
Organism: Ixodes persulcatus; assembly: GCA_013358835.2. Classification (NCBI taxonomy): domain Eukaryota; kingdom Metazoa; phylum Arthropoda; class Arachnida; order Ixodida; family Ixodidae; genus Ixodes; species Ixodes persulcatus. Next base: position 126,586 of record JABSTQ010010343.1, read on the forward strand.
GGAGGTCGGAACCAGATGCCAAAGTTTCACCACTAATCGTTATTAGGGGCGAAGCTCCTTAGGGGCTAGCCATGTCCGTATATCCGTCCGCCGTCCGCCGTAGGCCGGCGTCGGGTGCTCGTGCTTCTGCTCATGAGATCACGTGCTCACGAGCCCGTGAGCACATGCTCACGTGCTCGTGTAGGGCAAAAAAAAAATTGGAAAAAAAAGATAAAAAAAAAATTATGAAAAAAGAAAAAGAAGAAAAAAAGAGTAGGGGGTTCTGAGATGCCACCTCATGTCTTCTTAAAAAAAGAAAAAGAAGAAAACCACACATTCTCCTACTGATATGAATGAAAAGGCTCGGCATGCTGCGGCTCGGCGTCTACGCAGACAAGCACCACCAGAGCTTCGCCCCAAGCAACATCATTCACCACGTGGAGGTGCGGTCAATTTTTTTATTAAAAAGTTACAAGGGATTTTTTGAAAATTCCAATGGGATATTGGTGGCCGACGGAGCTCACAAATACAAAACGGACGAAAATGGGATGATGATAATAACACCTATAGAGAACGGGAACAAAGAGGACAAAGGACAAACACAAATCTCCAAACGTTGTCCCCTTCGTTCCCCTTTTTCAGGGATTATTATTGGCATTCTTTTCCAGCTCGCTTGTACCTTTGCATTAATTGCATTATAATCATAAGTTTAAAATGCAAGCCCTTCATCCGTGTCTGTGTTAGACTGATGGCAGCTGACAAAACCCGTTTGCTCTACTGACGTCTAACTCCTGGTTAGCTCAGTTGGTAGAGCGCTCCACTTGAAATGGAGAGGTCCCTGGTTCGATACCAGGACCAGGCGGATTTTTTCGGTCGCGCACCAGTAACCTAGCTGAGTTTGGAGGTTTGTGTTTGTCCTTTGTTTCCCTTCTGTAGAGATTTTTTTTTTTTTAATTCTTGTCCAGCTCGCTTGCACCTTTGCATTAATTGCATTATAATCCAAAATGGGCCCCATTTTTCCATTGACATTTTTAGACAATATTTTCTAACTTTTGAATAAGATATCGGTTCGTGCTGAAACCTCCGCATCTGGTTCGGCGCTCTCGTGACACTTTTGGGCGGAGAATGAGCATTCGGCGATGCATAGTTTATTTTTGCGGTTAAAAACACCCAGTAACTTTTTTTGAGGAGGCACCTTGTACAGAACAGCTTCGATTAGGCCTCATTTTGTTGGACTTGCAGACGGAAATTTTTCTTGATCATTACGCCACTCTTTAGTTCTATGTAATTTTATGCGTGACGGTATTTCTACGTGCCTTTTATTAATGGTTAAACCTTAACTAGTTTAGGTCTAGCATTAGAATCCTGCTGAGCACGAGAGCTCACTAAAGGAAAGACGACGACGAACCCCCACGAAACACGCAATGATATCAACGTTCTAGGTTCTATGTACATATTAAATACCTTTGACAACTGCGTATTCGACGAATTTGACGACTTATTTTACGACGGGCGAACAGCTTCTACGAACAGGCTAGAACTTGCCCGGCGGCTCGACTCGGCTTCATCGAGCCGAGATGACCGGAGAAGTCGGACAGATAGGCTGACGTCCCGCGATGTGAAGAGGAGGTATTGGAGAGGCCTTAGTCAGTCTAGGTGGTGTTGGCTCAGCCATAGGCCATGCTGGCAATTGGCGACGAGATGTTTCGGTGGCATCCTCTTGTGGTTCCTTTCCTTGACGTCACGACCGATATGATTCGTGGCGAGGGAGAAGTTCGATGGTGCGTAAAGGGATATTCACACGGGGGAGAAATCCCTCCCTTTGCTTCCCGGGATGCGCATCACGTGGTAACAACGTCACGCTTTTGTGCGGAGCCGCGCTGACGTACATCCCAGGGGGATGGGCTGCACAAACGCTCCCCGCCGTGGCGTGGGATCTCTTGGCGTGGCAACTTTACAGGTTTTGCTCAGCGAGATGCCGGTGGTGGCATAGGCATCGCCTGAATTGTTGCGGCTTACGTTGTTGCGCACGTCATCCGAGACTCTGGCCAATCCTCTCCTTGGGTACGCGCCAACACCTCCATAGGCCAACAACAACAACAACGACCCTGGTCCAAAGCACCCGAAGGAGTAGTATTCGATATTCATCAATTCCATCTTCAAAACGCTCATCATACAGCTGGTTTTAGATCCCACGTCCTTTGTGTTGCACCCTCCTCAGCGCGCATCGAACCTTGTTGTCGAGAGTGCAACCGCTAAAAGCGTCTGATAGCACTGACATCCCTCTCGGCTCCCCGCCGTTCGTGTGAATCACGACCTACTGTAGGTCGTGGCGTGAATGCTTGAATCGGGGAAAGAGTTCCACTGGTTACGCCAATCACTGACGTCACCCACGTCCCTCCACGAAAAGTATCCCTTGCGTGAAGAACCCTTAAAAAACGCTGTGGAAGCCTAGCAATCACGCTTCTCAATCAACAACGTCAGAGTTGACAGTCTGACAATGCTCTTTTTTCCGTCGATGAGACCAGAAATTATCCTACTGAAGACGGCGTTGTGAGCGTTTGACCAATCGTGGATGGCCGATCGCAGCGACGCTTTTGGTCGCGCACGTTGCCAATAGCTCAAAAGAGGACTTGGCGTCTTAGTTCAGCATCTTAGTTGAGGTTGTTTACATAGCGCAGCGAGATGAAGAAGGTCGTTAAAAGTATTTTGCCGACTCCAGCGGAGTTGACGCCGCGTAGCGGCAACGCCGAGAAGCTCAAGAGAGGAGGTCGTTTCGACTCTGTCGTCTGCTATCGCTGCTTGGTTCTCGTAGGCAGCATAGAAACAAACATCGTTTCCAGTCATTATTTCTATGCTTCCGCCGTGTCATTCTTATGCACTGACTAGAAGAATGTAACACCGATTTTACGCTGCAGTGCAAGAAATATATGATGGTCTGCGTGCTGAACGACGAAAACGACCTCCTTTCGTCCGCCATTTTGCCTGACCAACGCGCCCCCTATAGTTCTATAGTATTGGGCTTGACTCCCCGTATAACACGGTCAACCCATGTCTCACGTGCCAAGGGCGCCATGACCTCAATCAGTGGCACGTCTCAGGCCGGTAGAGTACAGGTACAAGAGCAAAATCACCTCCAACAAAACTTTAGCTAAACCGAAATAAAAAGAAAAAATTAAGAACACCATGCAATTACGCAAATGCGACCTAATTTTTGATGTTCCTATAACTAACCGTCGTGCCATGGTTCATTCCCGCTGCCCGTACCGCCACTGCTCTACAGGCACGTAGGTCGCACTCGCGATGGGCTTCGTTTTGTCCGCTCGGCGTGCTCGTTCATCCCAGAGATAAAACGTCCGAGTGGTCCGACATACCCGCACGTTAGTTAATTAATCAGGAGCCAACGAGCAACAAAACCGACCCTGGGAAGTGCGTGACACCCTGTGCGTGCGGAAGTAAAAGCCTTTCCTGACGCAAGAGAGAGGCAATAAAACGGGCGACATGCTCCCGCACTTCCGCCTGGCTCCCGGGTCGCCCTGACCTTGGCCTGCTCGCGGAGGAGTTCCAAGCGCCGCGTCCGTCCTTGGCGTCCTTATCTGACCGTGACACCAGCCGGCATCGCTATGGACACTCAATAATGCGTACGTACACCGAGCATTTAGGTCAGTCTGTGTTTAACGCGTTACATGTGACGCCGTTACTCTATATAGCGAGTTACTTTTCTGAACTTTCACGATGTAAAACCGACGTTTGTCTTCGAGGAGGGCGATCGAGTAACGGACATATATACGCTATTTTTCTAAGCGCAAAACGAGTAAAACCACTGTTATCTTTCTTGAATCGTGTATATATATATATAAGCTTCTTCACCTTCTATTGTTCAGACGGTCTTTACCTTGTGGAATGCCAAACCGGCCGATCGAACGCGTGTTTTGCTGTGTGTGACTTCTGATGTCTCGGTTCAATAAATCCTTTAAAACGTAACATAATAGTAGGGTACGTTGTTGGGCTAGTTGGTTCATCTTAGTTAAACATATAAAATAGCGCAAAAAATACAAGGACAAGAAGTATGAGGACAAGCTCTAAGTATACAGGTAGCGCTTATCCTGTATACTTCTTGTCCTTGTCTTTTTTACGCTATTTTATATGTTTAAGTAACATAATGGCAGCACACTCTAATCCTGCGCTCATACGAGTTCCAGGAGTTAATTCAAAACGCTCCGGAACCGATACGTAGGCACATATGCGACACTACTAACCAAAAGAGTGAAGATTAACGTCGCCCGGAAATGCCAGCGACTTTGGTACTCGGCTAACCGATAAACAATTACGAGATACATCTACTATATGCTAGTGAGATTATGATGTCTTTATGGCTATTAGCGATTTCCTCGCGTTGAACCTACTTTCAAGGCTTCTTCTTTAGACCGCCAGGCGCTGTGCTTCGTTCGAGAAGACTTCCGAACGAACCTGCCGCACCATCTTTCTGTTTAAGCCACTAGGTGCCGTCGATTTCGTTGGATTTGCCAATAAAACCCCATACTCTTTAATTTTGTAGGTTTCAAATAGCACGAAACCTTTCTACAGAAAATGTGGTTCCCCAAAGTCCGTTGCAACTTAAGATCCACATAGAAGCTCCGCATCCACCGCGAGCCTTCTACCTTTGATAATGCGCACGCGCAGGCAACGAGCGCGTGCTGGAGGCGGAGCTGCTTCATCAGACCTCATATTGCGATAGGCTAGTGCTTATGGCTATTCGAAACTCCATCTTTGTGCATTCAACCCTCTTTCCTCCGTTTCACATTTCGACCGCCAGGCCACACCAGTTTTCTCTGCGCACTTGGACATGCGGCAGTGTCCCGCTTATGTCCTTCGCGTCTTGTACACTGTGTGGCGTTGCTTCCTCTGGAGTTGCATTCAACTATAGATTACGTACTCATGTCACACAAAATATATGGTAAGTTACAAGTAATGAAAATAGATGAAGAATGTTCCAAACGTCTTGGTAGTGATCACAAACGTATTAAGCTGAATTTTGCCAGAGAAGGAAATGCTGATACTAGACAACATAATTCAAAGCAAACTTTCTGCAGCGACAAGGAGGTGGAAATAGTTGCTGAAAAAATAGAGGAGGCAGTTTCAGGGCAACGGTATACATATTGGACATATGAGAGCCTAACTAGGCTTTTTGCTCTGGAACTAGACAAAGTTCAAAATAAACGAAAGGGGAAGCAAGGACATAGACTAAAAAGCTGGTGGGACAAAGTGAAGCAAGCGATACAAAAACGCAGGAAGCCTCTAGAGAACACAGGCATTCCAAGCGTAGTGGGGAGTCAGAAACGGAAGTAAAAATAAAATGGGACACTTTTATAACATGTCGCCAAGAGGCATCGAGTTTGATCAATGCGAAAATTCAGAGAAAGGGTGAAGAATGGATGAGTAATGTAAGCAGGAAAGATAGAAACGCAGCCAAGAAGTTTTGGGAGCACTTGAACTCACTCGGAGAAACGACGCAAGCTAGACGGAGGTTCACACTCTCGCATCAGGGAGATCAATTAGAGGGAGATGATGCGATACGACATATAGGAGCAGTGATGGAGGAGAAATTTCGGGAACGGGTACATGTAGAAGATAGGAGAACCGAAGGAAGTAGCAGTCCAGCTTGTGACATCGCGGATTTTGGACAAAGAGAATGGCAAAAGGCGGAACGAAGAGTCCCTAGTGGCACGTCGACAGGCACAGACGGTATCCCAATCAAGCTTGTGAAGAATTTGGGTCCTAAATCTAAGGCAAAACTAAGGGAGGGAGTGAGCACTATGATAACAAAAGGAAATATTCCAGATGAATGGAGGCTTAGTAGGATGAGTATGATATATAAGGGAAAGGGAGATAAGTCTGACATTAGGAATTATCGTCCCATAACCGTGACACCAGTTATTTACAGGTTGGTAATGCAGATTATAAAGAACAGACTGGAGGAATGGGTAGATTGCGAGGGCATACTGGGCGAGTTACAGAACGGGTTTCGGAAACAAAGAAGGTTGAAGGACAATATATTTTCTCTAACACAATGTATAGAAATAGCGCAAAAAGAAAACAGGCAGCTCTGACTGGCATTTCTGGATGTCAAGGGGGCCTATGACAATGTGAACCAAAGGAACCTGTGGGACATAGTGGAGAACTTAAACCTAGATGAAGGACTAACAGCAATATTAAGGAACATTTACAAAGATAATAAGGTGATTATAACATGGGAGGGAAAGGCAACGAGGAAAACAGAGGTAAGACGAGGCCTTAGGTAGGGGTGCCCGTTATCGCCTTTGCTGTTTATGTTGTATCTGAGAGGATTTAAGGATAGACTAGAGAAGAGTGGGCTTGGATTCGACCTTTTGTACAGTAAGCTAGGCCAAAAAATTCAGCAATCCTTACCGGGATGGATGTACGCGGATGATATCGTACTAATGGCTAACAACAAAATAGAGTTGCAGGAATTAATGAGCATCTGTGGTAGGGAAGGAGAGGAATTAGGTTTAGAATTCAGTAGTGAAAAATCAGCAGTCATGATTTTTAACAATGCTGAAGTTGAGAGGCTGAAGATACAGAATATTACAGTTGAGAGAGCTAGTAAATACAAGTATCTAGGAGTATGGATATGTGATGGTGCAGAATATCTCAGTGAGCATGAAAAGTATATAATCGGTAAGGGCAACAGAAATGCAGCTGTAGTGAAAAATAGAGCACTTTGGAATTACAACAGGTATGAGGTGGTGAGAGAGATTTGGAAAGGGGGTATGGTGCATGGCTTGACTTTTGGAAACGCAGAACTATGCATGAAATCCGAAGTGCATGCGAGACTAGAAATAAAACAGCGCGGAGTAGGTAGGCTGGCTTTGGGGGCACATTGCAAAACGCCAAACCAGGGAGTAGAAGGAGACATGGGATGGGCGTCATTTGAGGGCAGGGAAGCTGTGAGCAAGATAGAATTTGAGGATCGGTTGAGGCAAATGGATGGGGAGCAATGGGCACGAAAGGTTTTCAGTTATTTATACATGAGGAGTATAAACACAAAGTGGAGACAGCGCACTAGGAAATTAAGAGGAAAGTTATTAGGCTATAGTGGAGTTACGGAAGAGCAGGTCTCAGTTAAGAAGGAAGTTAAGGCCACAGAAAGAGATCGGTGGCTAGAGGGAATGCAGACAAAGATGGCTCTGGAAAACTATAGGTTAAACAAAACAGTTATTGCCAAAGAAAGCATTTATGACAATTCTAGGGGAAGCTCGTTGTTGTTTGAGGCAAGGACAGGTGTTTTGCGAACCAGAACATACAGAGCGAAGTACCAGGAAATGGATACAGTGTGCGCTTCTTGTAGAGAGGAGGACGAGACGGCGGAGCACTTGATACTCTACTGTAAAGGGCTTTACCCTATGCCTACCGAAGACAGCATAGATTTAATAAAGTCATTGGCTTTTAGAGACAGCGAAGGAAGAGTGGAGTTCAAGACAGTAGAGATTACCAAGCAAAGATTAAGTGAATGGTGGCAGAAAGCGACAGAAAACTAGGTATTTTCTTATTAACTGATGGCAAGGGGGTTTTATAGCCTCGCTTTCTTTTCGGTGCGGAGTGAATATAGTTTTCACATTTAAATATTCTAAGCTTAAATGGTAAAACAAAATGGCTAGGTGGCGTAAGCTACCGCCCGATCCAAAGGGCTCAGCCGGATTCATCTATCTATGTATCTATCCTGCGAAGAGACAGTCCACTAAATTTTGTAAATTAAAAGGGAAAAAAAAGAAAAGAAAAGAAGAGCATATGTTATTTGAAAGTTTTCAAGCACGTAGCGCTTTTCTATACAGAGAGAAACTGAGGCAAAGGAGGAGATTAGAGCGCGTTGGAATGTCAGAGCGCCGCGCTGATTGGATTGATTAGTGGGTAGATTCAAAGGCTAGCTGCCTTTGTCACTACCCATTTTCTTCCTCGCATCAGAGCGAACAAGACCGTCGTCTGCTCCTGGCGCAGTGTCTCGCGTTCGAATGCCGGACGCCGGCGTTCGAACAGCGGGTAGAGACAAAGGCTTTGCGTCTACCTACTATTCCTTCCAATCAGAGCTCGGCACTCTGACGTGCCCGCGCGCTCTCAACACCTCCTCTCCCTTACTTTCTCTCCTTATAAGGAAACGAGTGGCAGGTTTGTAGTATACGCTGTTTTATACACGTGTACAAGTGTGGACGGGACGCGCTTTTGAATACGTTACTTTATCCGATCGGCCCTAAAGTATATATTGTCACCGGGAACTTGAATATGTCGAGAGGTTCGCGCAGATAATGCTGAAGGTACTAAAGTGCGGGACAACGGGAGCATGGGGTTTCCAATCCCAGTGATAAGAAAGAGATAAAAGCCTCTTTAAATGAACACCGGAATCTGATGTCAATGATTGACTCCACTTGAGAGGGCGAATGAATGCGGTTTTCGTTGCTGCGGCGTGGTCTTCTGCGGCGTGCGGTCGGTTTATCTTAAACAAACACTTTCCTCTCGAGCGATTAAGTTCAGATAAGGGTGCTCGCGACCACACTGAAACTCAAATCCGTCCAGTCATAAGACAGCCCTCAGGAGTGCTCTTCATCGAGTATTCATGGTGTAAGCTAGTTTCTGCCAGCTTATCAGCGCCATCGGTTATCTAACAATTGGAGCTTTGAAAATGTATACCTGCACAAAGAGCGCCAGGAAGAGCTCGGGGGGCCTTTTACCTTCCCCAGTGGACATCGTGCGAATTTATTTTGTCTTTGAAACGTTATAAACGTTGAAGCACCTAAAAAAAAAGAAAAGATTGACCGTGCATTTACAATTGAGCAGAACCCTCTACGAGGCTGTTACTGCAACACAGGTGCCGAGGCAACTCGGCAATAGACGAAGTCGAGGAATCGATTAAACGTATACCCAGTCGGCACAGCGGCACTGAGCACAACCTTTCACGGGCTCACGTCATGACTAATGTCACATCGCAAACTCCATTTCTAGGTCGAAACTTTTTTTTTTTTTCGCGGTTTTTAATTTGCCAAGTTTCATTATTGACCCAACGAGTCTTCTGCGGAAAAGCAGACGCACTGGCAGCTAGTAGAGCTACACTCTAAGCAATGTGGAACATGTATACTTTCCCACAAAAGCAGTGTGGAGAACCAATTGCCGTAACCTACGGAAGTAGCTCGGCCAATGACGGGGCAGATAATGATGTTGCACTGGAGAGCAGACGCTCCAGATTTCTTAAAGCGTATACATACGGTCAGAGACAGCTAACGCTGGGCTTGGCTTATTGTGTTCGCGCTTCTTGCTTTGCGATTGGTTCTTCGGCGATGTAATTGCATGATGTCGAAAGCTGATTGGCTGCGGAGCGATAATAAGATGCTAAGGATTTGCCGCGTTTTTTTATGATGTCGGTGACAATAGTGTTGCTTAGACAGTTCTTCCGACTCGATAATATCACTTACGATTTTAGTTTCTTCATCCGTTTCCAGCCACAAAGTAACAGGATTTCGAATTATAGCGCGAGCTTTAGTCTACTCATTATACGATGCCCGAACGAGAGAATGGGTTATACTAAAAAAATAAATTGCATTCGCACTCGAGCAAATTTGGGCAATCATTTTTTGTAAGTCGGTAGGCACCAGAGTCCGTAACTACAAAGGCAATTACCAAAGATAAGGCTCCCTCATTATCGCTAATTAGAACCGTTTGGCCTTCCGCGTCTTTGCAGGCCGCCCCCCCCCCCCCCTCCCCCCCGATCTTCCATCGATCCAAATGCTACGTTGCGTTTTTCGCTCTAACATCACCCAATCAGGAAGCCATATGTTCCCGTACGCTCGCAGAAATACGCGCACGAGTGTAATAATATTAATAATAATAATAATAATAATAATAATAATATATAATAATAATAATAATAATAATATATAATAATAATAATAATAATAATAATAATGTTTATTTCCACCATAAGATGGTGGCTATCAGGGAAAAAAGCTGTCAGGTACAGCTTGACGGGTCCCTGACCGCCTACAGAAAGCAGCAACAGAGCCAGGAAAAAACGGTAATCAAAAGAAAAAAATTTTTTTTTTTACAAAGATTGTCACTATGGCACATTTTAAGCACACATTTTAGATTTTGTTTCTCTTTTTTTTTTCCATTGGGGCATGACGGACAGCAGAGATAAAAATTATACAAATACAAGGCACAAAGATTACAAAGAAAGGCAACTACTTCTAGCTGCTGGAGAAGAAGGGTGATTTTAATTCTCTTAGCGATAACTTATCCCAATCCATACTTTTAGTCATATACGAATTGAGTAGATTGGGGATAGTGTATTTAAGCATTTGTTTGCCATAGTTTGTTCTTGGTGTAGCCACCTCCCAACATTCAGCACCACGGGTAGGGTAACTATGAACATTGTTTGATAAGTGTCCAAGATCTGTTAAAAAAATCGTGTCTTTAAGTTGTTCTACTTTAAGACTAGTGCTAAGCCGGTAATCATATAATTTATGCACGTTTATGACGCGAAATTTCTGAAATAAGCCAGCTGTGTGAAAATCATACGAGACGGCAGCTATAGCCCTTACTGCTTTTTTTGTTTTTTGGAATACATGTAACTTTTCTAGATTTGTTAAAGTTGTTGTTCCCCAAACTAAATGGCAATAATTTAAGTGAGAATAAAATAGAGAATTATATATTAATAATTTAACGCTCGTTGGTAAAATATAACGATGACGATTTAACATGCCCACAATTTGGGATAGCTTTGGAATAAGAGAGTTTATATGACTTCCATACGACATATTTTCAGAAAAGGTGACGCCTAAGAGTTTAAAACAATTCACTATCTCGATAATAATAATAATAATAAATTTTTCTTTGTGCTAGTTGTGTCGCATAGCGTATGTTTGGGTCCGTTCCGAGCATTCCACATGAAGAATTCAACGAGGTTTCGACTTGGTCTCAATAATGAAACACACGTGGACGTCAATAACGTTGGCCATCGCGGGCACTGACTGAGCTCTGACAAAAATATCTTAAATACTATCAAATATACCCAGCTTTTACCGTTAATTTTGAAATATTTTGTTGTTCTCTGACGCCCCCCTCCCCCCCTCAAAAAGAAAAAAAGCTACCTATTTAATGTTAACAGTAATTTTCACCCGGTCTTCCTTGCCCGGGAGGTTTACTTTTTTGTGCTTCTTTATTTGCTTATTAGGTAAGTGTCTTTTCCATATAGACGCTTTGCCCAAGCGCCAGATTGCAGCCGCAATTGATGACTTTCTCTAGTCTTTCCCAGATGCCGAGCAAGTGAAGCGGGCTTTGGCGATTCTCCACAAAGCCCAGTGCTGTGGAGAAGGACGCGGTAGAATCAAAAATGGCTATAATCTCTCCTGCTGCGGTCACGATGAGGTGAAGCAAACGTAATAATTAAGAGGAAACAAAAATTGAAGGTCGGTTATGGCGGCGCCCATGCACAGCACTGGCGGCCGTAGTTGTATCCGCTGATGCAGACCGCGAGCTCACAATGAGATTCCACAACGCCTCCGGAACGTGCACTTCACACCACCAAGATTCCGAGTCTTCTCGGAAGATAAGTGGGGTATCGTTTTGAGCATGCACTGTGGACTCCGGGCTCAAGTATGGCGCCCAGTGAATACCACCTTTAGTTGGTGACATGTAAAGAATTGAGTAGATGTTCCAGCTTCAACACGTGCTTGTTGCCTTTCCCTGCGCTTAGGCTGCGCGTGCGACGAAGTGCTATCGAAAACAGAATGCTCTCACTGAAGGCGAAGCGTCTACCAGCGTCTGCTCTGTTCCATGGGCGCCGCCATGTTTGTTTATGCTGACGCCATGACACAGTAGGGGGGCTGCGCTTTTTGCAAGACTCCGATTTTTTTTTTTAGATACCTTCGCACATATCGTCGTGCACGAACGTAAGAAATGCATAGTCGCGAAGGCCCAAGAACAACACCGATGCCAAGAGTGCCGTAAATAGCAAAGATATTGTGTTATGCGCAGCCCCTCTCTTCACAAGAGCCTGCGTTCGAGATTATTATTTTCCATTTTTATCGCTGGGGCCTAGGATTTCGGACACTGATCTATGCGTGTGGTAGGCGTGAAGCATAGTAGTAACCCACTTGCGCTATTTTCTTACACTCGGTGTTTTTCTTACTGTAGCCTTTATGTAATCATCTATGAAAGCATTCTTTGTTCGTTGGACTTTCAACATTCTTTTGCGTCGATCAGCTTTAAAGACCAGCAGTTCTTGGGAACATCGCGGAGTTCACTCTCTGCGCCAGGGTCTCAGTCAGTCAATCGGTCTATGTGCCCAAGACGGCAGACCGCGGCACTTTGGGAGCGCGACTGTTTACGCTCGGGATAATCCCCTCGGGGCGAGGTCAGAGAGCCAGCCTCCGGGATTAGCGGGCCACCGGAAGGGATAATCCTCCACAGCGAGACGCCGCCGCTTCATTCGCACGCGCCTTTGTTGCGTTGGCTTCGCCTGCCTGGTCCCACTGGTTCCGTTTGAAGCTGACACGTTCAGGATAAGCTGTGTCGCGACAAGATGCGAGTACGCTAGAGAAAAAAAAATTAAGGCACCACCACTGCATCTTACGATTCGTACGCGTTGCTATCAAAGCCACGCGGGCCTGAGGTCATGCATACTCACATTTCCGGCGCTTGCCACACGGGCGGAAAATGCCGAGTCTCTGGCCTGCGGACGCATGCGCGGCTCTGTTCTTTCGCAGAATAGAGCTACTGCGCATGTTCGCAACTCCTTCCGCTACTCAGATGATAAAGATTGCATCGCGCAAAAGGCGACTATTGAAACTCCCTGTGGCTCCGCCAAATGCTTTGATTGTACGCGGATTCGCGCAGAAAAAGTCCACCTCGAAAAGTCACACGCCGCGCACCCGTACTTCCGCCAGCACTTCCACAATAATATTAGCCTTTTTTAGTAGCAAATATCCACTCTCCTCATCTAAGAGTGAAAGCCTATACTCTCCAGGCGCTAGCGTTGGAGGAGCGAAATAGTTTGTTGTGTCACTCTCCAATGTATAACACCATCGCATACAGAGAGACGCAACGTCTGGGCCGTGAAGCATGTATATTAGCTAACAACGATGCACTTGGGATACCAATTATCGAGTTTTTTTTTTTTTTTTTGTAATTTGTTTGGTCAACGAGAGGCTTACTTTGATACGTTTCGTCGACGAGAAGGCTAGCTTTAACCTGTTTAGCCAATGAGAAGTCTCGTTTTAATTTGTTTTGCCAATAAAAAGCTGAAAAATGTTCACTCGTTTTGGCACTTCATTTCAACCGCGTTGCCATTGGAGAAGGTAACCAATCTCCATACTGACTGGTTGAATTGATCAGAGGACAACCAGTGATTGGGTTATTGCTTGTTCTGCGCTGCTAAACTTTAGGACGAAGAAGGATGACGCTCACACACGAAGGGCGCAACTAACAACCGGTTTATTTTTCCTTCCAAACAAGCATGATTGAAAGAAAACACATTGAAAAGATAAAAGAGGGACGGACATAATCATGCAGATCTAACGCATGCAGTCATGCAAGTGTGGACACGTCTCTTGTTCAGGCCTTGGCTGCGGCGGCCAATGCACGTCTCCGCTACCCATCATGACGCGGCCTCTTTTTTAGCGATTCTATTTATTTCTTTTGTAAACTTTAGCAGCGCAGAACAAAAAATAGTGAAAAACCAACTAGCCCAAACCCAAGCTTCAGTGTTTGGGGTTCGGAGTTCACTGCGGTGAAGAACGCAGTCAGTGACTTGAGAAAGCTGTAGAGTAAAAGTGCCTCGCCGGCCAACTCCTCCGCGGCACTGTTGTCGTTAAGCGGCTTGAAAAACGCAAGCAAAGGCGGCACGGGCGTGACGTCATCGAGCCCTCTATTCCGGGCCTCGCGATGCTGCTTCTTGGCAAGCGCCGGAGCCGAGATTCAAAGGAGCGCTACACCCACAGCGCGCTCGGCCGCTGGCTGCTCACTCATTGCGTGCCGCGAGGGGAGCCTTGCGTAAGTGACCGCCACGCCGATAGCCCTCACAACGGGGCCCGTGAGTCGGCACTCTGCAGGGCGGGGACGTTTGTTGCTGACCGCTTCCTCAAGAAAGCGCACGGCACACAGCCGGGTATTTTTTTTTTTTTTTTTCTATGGAGACACACTGAAGTGTGTTTTGGAGTCTGCATGCGGCACACGTTAGAGTTTCGTTGATGGCATTCTCCCGGAGCTACTCATGCAGTTGTGCGACTGAACTCGACTTGTAAAAATAGTTCCGGCTGTGGCGATGTCGGTCGTAGTCCAACGCAAGTTTGTGAGCCAGCATTTGTGTGCGTGTTCAAAGAGCGGTCGATCCCCATGGGCGTCTGCTGCAAATTAGAGATTTTGCCAGTACCACACGCCGGTAAACGATGCTCATTCAGATCGAAACGGGCAAGAGCGAAAATTGAATCCATGATCCCTGGGTCAATTCTATCCCCAGTATCCTCTAAAATGTAAAGAGTAAAAGCGGTGCTCATATTTATCCATTTGTTTCAGCTCCAGTTGGCTGAGAGCGGCGAGAGGTTTCGGTGGCGCCCTCGTTTGTTTACCTTTCGTGACGTCATCACCTTGTGAAGAACAAGTTCAATGGTGTCTGTAATGAGCATGGTGAAAGCCTGAAATCATAGCGCTCTCAAAGCAACACTGCCCACACCGTCAAAATTGAAGTTCTTACATTGCTCTTATTTGCGTCGATTTGCTATCCTTTGCTGACGTCATAGTCAGCATTCGGCCAATTGTGGTGGGCCGATCACAGCGACGCTTTCGATCGCTCACGTCACCAAAGGAAGTATGACAGTATGGTCTTAACCAGTGGTAGCAGTAATGAAATTACTGTAATTGACTTACTGTAATTAAATTACTTCTCGGGGTAATTTGTAATGCATCTCATTACTTTTTGATGCAGGTAATTTAGTAATGTAACGAATTACCCTAGTGGCAGTAACTGTAATTAGATCCATAATTATTTTTTTGGTTTCTAGGCATGTCTCTTTTTATTTGCCCAGAAAAGGAAAAAAAAACAAAGCAGTTCTTGCATTTGGAAACAAATAACGAATCTTTAAAAAATAACGAAAAAGAAACAACTGTGCTTTTCGTTTGTGGCCGCTGGCTCGTGTGATGGTCGACTAGAGGGTCGTGCCACCTAAATCCTGCTTGGTTTGTATTGCTGTCACCAGGAATAGGCTTCCCCAACCGTGGCTTTTGTCCGCCTTGAAGATTATCTTGCCCCCTAAATTCACACAACGAAGACAGTGTCGCCTTGGGCCCCGGCGCGAGCCAACGACGCGAGGCAGAGTCACGCTCAGATCTCAGAGACAAAGAAAAGAGCCTCCCCTTCTTTCTTCGTGTTCCCTCCCTATATCCACCTGGGCGCCTGACAACAGGCCGCTCTCGAACATCACGTCATCGTTAGTCGATCCGAAGAGGCCTTGGACTTCGACTTCGGCGCATCCGCCCGCTGGCTGACACAAAACACCGGGAGACTTGAGGCTCCGGTCGGTAACACCGGTAACACCACACAGCCCACAGGAATACACGAGAGCCTCGAAACTTTCTCTCCGACGAAAGTTTCGAAGCTCAGCTGCTCCTAAGATGTGACAGGGAGTTCTAGTAGGCTGTCCTTGAGAGTAAATAGCGTTTTAATAAAAGTTTGTATGAAATTAAAGTGGGTGTAGATCCTCCTTTAAAATATATGAAACAGTAATTTGAAAGTTATTTAATTACTTTTTTTTGCGGTAATTTGTAATTGTAATTTATTACTTTTGTGCTGTTTTTTTATGTAATTTAATTACATATTAGCCGTCTTAACCAACGTAATTAGTAATGTAATTTAATTACAAAAAATAGTAATTTGACCTGCTCTGGTCTTAACCACCCCCCCCCCCCCCTCAAAAAAAAAAAAAAAAAAAAAAACGAAAAAAAGAGAGTAACGTTTTTGCAGAAGAATAGACTCGGAGACACTTTGCGTATAAAATTGTTCGATTAACAAAACAGACAAAAACGTAACTCACCAACGAAAACTCCAGCCGCTGCGAGGCAGAACTCGTCAAGCCCACTTTCAATGTCAAAACGTCTCACAGAAAAGCTTGAATCTGGACACACCCGGAGTTTATAACTTGTGCACCTCTCTTGAACACTTTCTTTTTTTCCTTTTCTTCTTTTTTTTTTTTTTTTTACGTCACGCCGGTTTTAGCGGTGCTGTCCGCAACGTAGAGTCATACACCCGCCAACATGCAGTTGGCCGTGGGCACGACTTCCCTCACGTTTCTCGAAGGCGACAGCGCCGGCCGCCGCAACCAACTCGGCTTGGAGACTAGGCTACTGCCGCCGCCGTGAATTCGAGCGGAAATTCGACGGCGCTTGAAAGAATCATGCGGGGGGTGTGCTCTTGTCAGGGCTTCTGATAAGGCCCACATCAGGTGGAGCTCCACGTCCCCGATTCCGAGGGGGAGTTTCTTCCCCCTGGCTTTCATCGGACTCTGCAGATGAAAACGGACTGATAAGACGGCGGCGACTCGATACTGCATGCAGGCAGCGATATCGACCCCTCTCCGGGATGTTCGCTCGCGTCAATTATCGATTCGATGGATATCAAAGGCGGCTGGGGTAGCCGTAAGTTGAAAAAGAATACGGCGGCTTTCGGCGTCGATGCATCCTCGTATAATGGGATTCCGAGAAGGAAGTGATCATCGTCGGGAACACGAGAGAAAATCTAGGATTAACTCATGTTTCTGACGCCACGCCTAAAAAGGTGGTACTCGCGATGGAATAGAACGCTTCGTCAACGCTCCGCCCTGACAAAAAAAAAAAGCGGATTTTTGCGCATTTGTCACAGCTATCGTGTGCCGACGATGCTCTTTATGAACAACGAATTCGGTTGTGCGGCAGGTGGACTGCAAAAGGTAAAATATTAAAAATAAATTTCACGTACGGTTATACGCGAATTCGGCATCGTGCAATTATTTCTGAAACCAGCGAAAATTCGAAAATTGACGCTTCCAGTATTGGAGAGTTTTTGTTTTTGTCTGCGCAACATAAGAAATCGAAAGATTGGTACGACAGTCCTCCGAAGTTTCTAGTGGAGAAATTGGCGGTTGTAGAGGGATTCTATGGGCGGCCATAAAATAACAGTACTCAGAGACACGCCGAGAGTTGGTGCCCGAGGAGGTCTTTCTAGGAACATCGAACTCGGCGTTTCTCCTGGACCGGACCGTGAGGCACCTTCCGGAGTCGCAGATAATGGTCGCGTCTCCATATTTCACGAGGAAACTACTTTCAAAGTGCATAAGCGATCCTTTGTACGATGTGGTGTCGGTCAACGTACCGCTGGTACGAGAGTTACTAACGATCGATCCTACCAAAATTGGAACGTGACACTATACAAGTGTCACAATGTTACCTTGAACGACGCTTTCACTGCAAGCGTGCTCGCTCAGTGGAAGTACCCTTTGAAGCGACATCGCACTTATGGTGAAACGTAGTGTGAAACTGAGTATAATGTGAGATCAATTGTGTGAGTCAAACTTAAAATGGCGCTTGTTTTCTTAATCAGCGCCCACTTATCGGACGACAGTCCTTCAATTCACCGGAAGTCGGGGTACCATGACATTCCCCCAGTTCCGCTCATATTTATCTTTGATGACGCGAAGCTACGCGGAAATCCAGGCTCCCAAGTTCGGTCGGAAACACGAGGCAAGTGTAAGACGATGACGCACCTAAGCGGAGACCGACCGACAATTGGACGAAGCTTGGGAGTCAGGTTTGAGCGAGTTGCTAACGGCGTACTGCAGTTGCGACGGCTCTGCGATCACATATATTCGTGCCAGAGTCCCTCGGTCAGTGATAGCGTTGCAATTGATTTCTTCCGAAGCTAAACGAAATCGTCGCGGCTCGTCTGACCTTATCGCTGTTGCCTAGGTAACAGCCGAAACGTGCGGTTTTCCGATTCTCGTATAATTCTTCACTATGTAACTCTGTCGAGCTTGCCTGTTGCGTAGAGCCTATTATGTCATACAAGTCTAGGATAAGACAGCTCTACGAGCGAACTTTATCGTGGCATGTTCCGTTGCTTCTGAGTAAGTCAAACACCACGTACGTCTTGTAGTATTTCACTGAAATAATTAGCTTAAGCTACGGTATTTGAAGCTAATTTTTTCACTTAGTTTATTAGTACGAAGATGGATACATAACATCGATTACAGCTATATGCATGCTCAAGATTACTACATAACATGACCACAATTTTGAAAAATGTATCCGAAATTGCTTTTTTGTTTTCTGTCATTTCTTACTCTTAAAAACAGAGAGTCATGAAAAAATAGTCAGAGTGCAGGCGAGCTGGTGTAAGTTGAACATGATTGTAAACCTGAGACTGGGGCAGAAAAGAGAAAACCAAAGGTAGAAAAAGAGGAGGCAACGTCTCAAGTTGACGTTGCGTCCTCTTTTTCTACCTTCGGTTTTCTCTTTTCTGCCCCAGTCTCAGATTTACACAAAAGAGAGTCATCCCCGTTAAACTCCAACGTTGACTTTTGTCGTCCAGCATAGGCACGAAAAAAAAAACAAATCTGTATTAATTAATTTCTTTTTTTTTTTTTGCTCAAGAGTAGATTGATTTTGCTCTTTGTTCGATAACGCAATTTTGGAGGAAAAAACAACAACAATTTAGGATAACCTTTTTTTTACCCCCATCAGAATATTCTCAGTATTACAATTATATATATATATATATATATATATATATATAATGTCGCCAGCTCTCTTTCCCTTTTCCTAACTTTAATGCACAATAAATTCAATAATATCTCTCTCTATAAATGTATATATATAAGTGGTGAAGGTTTCCAAATGCTTCCGCTGATATATAGGCAAAAGTGAGGTGCGCAGACACAGCAGCCGTAGGATGATAAAAATAAAAAAAAAATCTAATTTAATGGCGAATTAAGAAAAAAGTCACGCAAGAAAAAATAGTAAAGTGCCGAAAAAAAGTTGTATTAGTTTACAAGAACAATCAAACCTAGACACAAGTCCGCTAGATACGCGGAGAATGCGCTTATAAAGTACAACTTACCAAAATATATTGTAAAATAGAAAATCGAACAAATTATGAAAAATTCAAATAAAAATAAAAATAAGAAAGGGGCCGAACGTCCGTCGACGTTGCGACAGTAGCACTGTCTTCTTCGGGACTGATTTTTAATCCTTCATTCAGTTTTCCATTCGGTTCCATGTGGGATCATCATTACACGTGGTGTTCATGTGATCATGAGTTATTTTGCAGATGTGCATAGAGTAGTAATAATATCAAATTTAAAACTAAATTGTCTCCGTGACAGTTTAAAAAACAATTATGATGTGAAGCGTGGCAAATGCCTTTGAATCGCTCTCTATGCAACGTGTGTGGTCCCCACCGTATATGCGGCAGGTTTCACTACCGATAGTCACTGACAGTGTAACGAATACAGGGCTTAATTATTCCCTTCACGCTTCGGGATTGGTTCTTCGGCCTTGCCATTGGCTAATGCAGCAATCCCATTGGCTGCCGAGCGATGAAAAAACGCCCGGGACTCGTCATAAACAAAATCAAACTATAAAAAAACATCCTTTTTTTAACGTTTGGTGCATTAAATTTGGTACTTACGAAGTAACTTGAACTCTGAACAACTTTATATTAAGAGCTTGTAAAACTTTCGTGAGGTCGGATCTCGAATACATCAGACATTGTGAGCCCTTTACGGCATATAACCTTAATTTAGGGTAAAAGAAAAAAAGTTTGCATTCTATTCAAAACGATTCTCGACTTCCTGACTTAATACCGACATAATACGTACTGGCCTAATATTTACGTACTGACTTTAACTTGATCACGCGTAACTAAGAGGCTTTTTTTTATTTTTATCAACTCATCAGGCAACGCTTTTATCGTAGGCAAGTTCACCGATATTAGCCGCCACCTTTCACCGCATCGTTTTCGAAACGGAGGACGTTGCGGCTTCTTTCAGTACATACTACGCGAAAAAGATTCGTTTTAAATATTCGTTCTTTCGCGGGACAATACACGAGGGAAAATCCCTACTGAATGGTATCGATCACCATGACGGACGATGCAATATTTTCACGCGAGTTTTTCGGATATTATTCGTAAGCTGTCATTTTAACCGTTTCATATATATTACTGCGTTAATTTTATGTACAGATGTATGACAGCGGTTGTGTGGTTTATACTTTTTCGCTAACTAATATATGATGACTTTTACTTTTTTCGGAGACGGCTCGTAATCTAATTGCTGAGATTTTTTTTTTTAATAAGCTTAATGAATGTTTTTTTTTTTTTTTTTTCGCTAGTTCCACCCCTGGAAAATCTGCTTATAAGAGGTGCGGTATCGATCGTAAAATAAATAAATAAATAAATAACTTAATAAAAATGTCTTTTTATTTTTATTCGTTGTAACTTTGTCTTACTTATTTTTTATTTATTTTTATCAGTCGGCATTTGAACATTCGAACACCATTCCAACCGAAAATAGCCAAATAACATAAGTGAAGAACTGATTTGATTTTGTATGGCGTTTATTTGGCAATAAATCTGACTCCCTTCCTCTCAGCCATGAATAAAGACTATGAGTAGTGCAGTGAAGCCATTCAAAGTCCAGACCCCTTGGCGGGTTTCTGCGCCGTTATATTCTCGCAGTCGATGCCATATTGGCGTACACCAAAAGAAAAAAAAAAGTTATATACAGGCGAAACAGTCCCTGGAGAGGGTCACCAGGCTGTGTTTGTACACTTGCAATTACACTTGTTTTTCAGTTTCCACTAACGGCTAGTAAAGCACATACTTCGACGACTTTGATCAAAGGTGATCGCGTATATTTGAAGACTGGAATCCGCTACTCTGTAACTTGTTCTTATGCTTTCAAATGACTTCTTTTTTTTTTTTTCCTTTATCGTTAAACGAAAATGGTTAATAATATTCTTTTTATCATAATTTTTTTCTCTTGATAGTGAAGTCTTTATTGCCTGTATAGTTGTCTGCATATTTCTGTGCATATTTGTGTTTGGGGGTGGTCGAATCGAATAGCGCGGCGTCATTTTTAGCTGCAACACTGTAGAGAGTTGTCGTCGGTTTTCCCAGCACCGTGAGAGCTACGGATGACGCAGCGCTATTAGATTCAAACCTCTATTCGCCCACCCCTTAGTTCTCTGTATTGTGTATGTAAGTGCATGTCTGTTTACATCTGTACTAAACGTACCTTCCTTTTTTTCTCACTGCCTGGCCGCCTATCTGCTTCGCTTTTCCCGATGCGCTTGCTCGTGTGCGTGCGTGTGTGTGTATGTGTGCACTTGAGTGAGGTTGTTTGCGTCTCTTTGTGTGAGCGTGCGTGCTTGCGTGCGCGCGTGCGTGCCTGCCTGTGTGTACATGAAAAAGCTGCCCCAGAGTTGTATACTCGGTTTACCCCGTAAGCTGATAGTGGAGTGGAAGCTACATACTCGTTGGTCTAGTCATGCGTCTATAGTTGGCCATGTGAACCCGCTCCCGCCCAAAGCCACGCGGAGAGAAAGAGGGGTCACGTGATAAGATGGAGGCGTTTGATTGGTCCCGTGAGGGCGTAGCGCTCTCCCTTCCCTATCGGCGTAGGTTGAAGTTAGGAGTGAACGGAGAATTGTGCAAACCGGCAGCGAGGCCCACGCAGAGCTTGTTTCCTTTGCCTGTCCATACGGGCAGGAAGCGCTACTCGAGACTCGAGTCTGTTCAATGCTGATCTCCTTTTCAACGTCCGCCTCAGCAGACTCGGAGTTTCCGGTAGCAGCGCGAAGCTCAACCTTGCATGGCATGCGCATTTAGTACTTTATATTTTTCGGAGCATTAAAAATCAAACCGTTTTTTTTTTTTAATATATATGTAGGGCGAGAGAGGCAAATGCTGATTAGACCAAAAATCGTTTGCATACACCGATTTTAAAAATTCACTTAAATGATGAAGTGATACGATCCGTGGTATAATAGCGTGTATGCGCACAACACACGTATTAAAAAAAAAAGACATCTTAAATTATTTTTGAGCAATCTATTCCGCCTCAGAGGAGCGAGGTGTACCATATAGAGGGTTTAACTTTAGTTCGAGCGGATCTATTTAGTTATTAATATTTTTTTTTAAGTGAAAGGTACAATATAATCCGATCTGTGCAGGTGAGTTATGCGGCTGAGGGGATATAATATAGGAGGCTAATCGGTACGCTAAGTCTAATAATCACCTACAACTTTTTTTGTTAACTTTTAATAATGAAAATAAACGTATATGGTTCCAATTAAAAACTTGCTGAGCGTCATCGAAACCCACTAGATCAGTCTTCTATACTTCGTCTCAGTATGGACTATTGTTAACCGCGCGTGCTAAAAGCGCGAGCTAGTCGCTTTGAATGAAGCCGCGGCGGCTGCACGAGCGCTCCTGCAGCAAGTGCTCTAGTCAAGGCAGTCAAGGCTGGCCGCTCGCGCTAGCACAGCCTTCGCGGTTAGTCCATGCTAGGGTGAGACGAAGTATAGTACGATTTAAAGCATGTGGTAAGCGCGATGGCGCGCGAAACTTTTCACTCGTGCAACAGGAGCAACGCTGGCGGTTCAAGAACGCGGATGAATGAACCGTACTTAATCTAATGAATCAAAGAATCAAAGTTTTCAGGAACCCGCCGAAAGCCAAAAATTGGCGGAGCCAGGATTTGAACTCTGGGCCTCCCAATGTCCGGTCGGGTGTGCTAACCTCCTTGGCTTTCTGGCGTTTCCTATCTGTCTTATTAATGCACAAGAAACGAAATGTATCCAATTGGAGGTGTTCTGGAAACACACGCCGCCGCGTGGAACGCGGTACGACGCTTAGTGTCACGTGGTACGTGCTCGTTTGTGCTCCAGAAATCCTCCCACTGTTTGTCTCGTCACGTGTACATGTAGTAGTCTTCTTTGTTTATGAGCTTTAGAGACACGGTATCATCATCATCTGCGAGAATCAAGAGCCACGTTATTGAATATACAATACGGGCACTTTCACGTCATCGTACGTGGTCTCCGAGGGGATATAAACAAAGAAGACTACTTATTTGGGGGTTTTAGATGACGCTCAGCAAGTTTCTAATAGATCGATTTCAGGAGCCAGTTTGACTATGCCACCACTGCCGCCATGCATCGAGGGAACTTTTAGCAGTTATTTTTTTTTTTAATAAATCTGCTCGAATTAATATTAAGCACCCTGTAAATAGAAAAGGTGAGCTATATGAAATCGCGTTCGCATCACTGATACAACCCAAACTGTGACTGTGGCGAGGCATGACACGATACAAAATATATAAAAAAAAACTAAAACCTTTTTTTATTAAATTTAGCATCTGAAGAAAGCTGCCGACCCGTCAGAACATCCGACTAATAAGAACGCCTTCACCCGGATTACTTTCTGTTTTTTTTTTTTTTTTGTTTTCTTTTTAAGAGAAGCTCTTTAAATGCACCTACGGTTCAAGCAAATCGAAGCTGCCTTTCCATAAGACGCAATACATATTTCAACTCGGAAGTTGCGGGTAAGGATTTCATATTTCTAGAACCAACTTTACTTTAGTATTGATGACTAGACACAATCTGAAGATTAATGCGATCGTCATGTGTACGAATTGGAGACACAGTAGGAAGAAAAAAGTTGCCGAATTTGCGAGCTAGAAAAAACGTTGCGTATAGCAATTTTCTTTTTACAAAGAAGAACAGCCAACGAGGTATTTGCTTGAAGCAAGTTTTCCGCAGGGATCCCAAGTTTGCGCTCTGTCGCTTTTGTCTACTTAGTCCGTGGTCAGTGTCGAGCGGAGGTACCGCAAACAGAGCAAATACTGGCAAACGACCAAAGTTTTTTTTTTTTTTTTTTCATTAATGCGCTAATGAAGTTTTTTTTTTTCTTTTTTTTAAAGTAAAGTAGTCTGCTCGCGGTCTCGCAGGCCTTACCAAAAAAAAATTATCTATTTACAATTACCCTAATTCCCTTACAAAAAGTGTTTCTATTAATCTCCAGATTATTCAATAGGAAAATTACCTAAACGGCTGCGAAAGTAATCGAAACCGTTTGGGTCAAGTGATAATTGTTGCTTGTCATATTTTTCTATCTGTAGTTTTTAATAGAGGATATACGCCTGTAGCTCAGGGCTTTACAAATGCTCTATCTTTGTTTCTCCTACAATACTTGTTTGGCTCTTGTTGTTGTTTTTTCGTGCTACATGAAGCCAAAAACTGATCCCGCCTACAAGACGATCCGTCGGGCAGCAGAAGCAGACAGAGTACATTTCTGGTTTTTCACTGCGTCTCTCAGATGGCTCTACTGTCAATGACAAGCGCCTGAGAGGCAGTAAAATGTCGACGTAAACTTAGCTGTGCTGCTCATCGACAGTGACGCCATATGAAAGATGGCTCGAAAAATGGATTCCTTCTGTCCGTTTCTGCAGCCCTGATCCACCAGGCAGCGACGTGCCCCGTGAATGTGAAGCGCTGGAGTAATTGCATCTGCCAATAAAGCTTTACATTAATGGAGGCACAGACATCTCCTGATATCCACCATTTTCGTCATCCCAAAAGTAAACAATCAAACAAAACCGATGGCGTTCTCTCGTGAGCGGAAGAGGATTTTCGCTTACAACTTTCTAATCCAGTAGGGGTAATTGTAATCCTGTTGCGTGTATGTTTAGGCAGCGGGAAATTAGTCAACCCTAATGAGCGCCCCCGCCGTGGATGATAAATTTAGCCGGTGGAGTACGACTGCCAGGCTAGGGTCGTTAACACGCATCACGTAGTATTGTTTCACGACCGCACGCTGGTCCGATGCCCATGCAGATCGAAAGGTCCCTTAAGTTCCGGTAGGCGGAAGCTTTAAAACTTTCGAAGATTATTCCAACCGCTCTCGCTGCACCCTGGCGCATTCTAAACCTTCGACAATTATTAACTTATTATTTTGCCCCGCGAAAACAAAAGACGGTTATCTTCTCTGTACTCTGCTCAATCCATTAGTCCTCCCATTAGCTGAAACAGCGGAGACGAAATCTTTATGCAATTTCAGCGAAAGCATATGAAATCTCAATCTACACAAACAAACCTGGGCTTACAAAACACAGTAAAAAGAAACAAAATAAGCCGTCTGCAACGCGAAGGGCCGGCAGACGGTCACCGCCGTAAGGGGGCGCCATATTGATGCAGCTCATTCCAGAGAGTCTAGATTTAAGAGAGGGTGCAACTCAAACCACGGGGAGGGTTTGCAATTGAATGGCGTACGCCTTCTGGAGAGATTCTTCGCAAGTACGCGTGCGTTGCGCTGTCGCGTGGTGAGGAGCTAAGGAGGTGAAAAGGCGGAGATGCTCACAGACGACCAACGCTTTCGACACCTCTTTGCAGCTCGCACTGCAAACGCGGCCCACAAACGACGTGACAACGTTCGAGCAGTTGGACACACTCTGAAATATAGGCACACACGCTCATTCTGTTCTCCAGTTTCGCCTAATTAAACGGTTTCGCGGGCCTCTTTGTGCTTCTCTGCAATGTGCTTCTTATGCAAAAGACTCCCAGGCCCTTTTTGTTTTTGTTTTTTAGCTCGTCTTAGTTGTTTGCGCTCGGCGGCATCCTATTATGTCTGGAAGGAATCGTTTCAGCGGGACGCGACGTCTGTGGCAGTCTGGCGGAGGAATGGGGATGGCTCGCTCGGATTCCTTTATCCAATCACAGAGAGGCACTACTAGACGAATGACGTTGAGACCTTCAGCCATTTTGTTTTAATTGTTGGTTTACCTTTACCGTTTTTGTGTGGGGCAGTGCAGTATAGAACAATCACAAAAGGCACAAAAAGGTAGTGTTGAATTTCAAGATTCGTATCATCAACTTAAGCGAAGCTTCCGTCAAAGTTATTTCTTCTTAGAGAGCGAACATTAATCAGTGTCAGACATCGCGCTTTTGTTCGTCATCGGTTTCAGACAATACGCACCACTTCAGCAGGCGCTGTTATTCAGATCACTATGATAACCCTCGCGTTCCTTAAGGAAAATAAACAATGGCTTCCGTCAAAGTTATTTCTTCTCCTCGCACTTAGAGAGCGAACATTATTAATCAGTGTCAGAGATCGCGCTTTTGTTCGTCCGCGGTTTCAGACAATACGCACCACTTCAGCAGGCGCTGTTATTCAAATCACTATGATACCCCTCGCGGTCCTTGAGGAAAATAAACAATGATGATGATGATGATTCCTCACTGTTCAATTGCATGTGTCGAATATATCGTACTCAAAAGTAGCATAGCCACACTGTCATTCATGATGAGCCGCACATACTTGCACGTAATGTTCTTGACGATCCCCCAAGGTAAAGAGGTTAGCAACCGACGCTATGCCACGATTATCATCACTGCTATAACAATTTAAAGATCCACGAGACTGACCGCGCCAGTCTCCGTGCCAAACTTATAGACGTTTTCTGTTTCCTTTCGTTCTCAGACACGTGGGTTCCGTATATGTTATGCGGAACGAAAAAAATAATCAAACAATTCAACCTGGAATACGAGAAAACATATAGGTGAGGCGAAAGAAGAATGTGTGAAAATCACGCATTTTTGTGAACACCTTCCAGCGGCGTGGAGAGATCAAAACGATGTTTTAACGCATATACCAAAAGTGACGACATTTAAGATGGCTACGACTTTTGTATAAAAGGTGTTTAATCTGCGCTGGGGAGACTGAACACGTAAAACATAACAATTTTATTTTTGTTCGATTTCTTTTTTTTTTTTTTTGGGGGGGGGGGGGGTTTGTCATTCGCCATGATTCTTCAGATTGGCATTATTTATGTTTACGGAGATATCCTCCTAGATGGGAAAACTGTATTCAAAGTGTAGCCCAGCGACTACATTATGAACACATTTATTTCTCAAGAGCAGCCTCAGAAGAGGGTGGGAAAGAAAGAAAGAGATACCAAATTTTCGCATTTACTTTTGGGATAAAAGCCGAATGCTATTGTTGACGTGACAACAGACTAAAGCCTGGTTCAGACAGTTGCGTTTGACTGCGTTTGACTGCGTTGCGGCTGCGAGAAACCAAGACATCCCTGCTGCTTCTGTCGCGTGCCAAGATGATTCCTTGAATTATATTTCACGCTTCATACGAAGCACAGATGTGCCGCTGACTCGCTTTCGGTTCTCGAAGCAACGCAGTCAAACGCACTCAAACGCAAGTGTCTGAACCGGCCTTAAAGGGGCCATGAAACGAATTTTGGGTTGGGATGAATGATTTTAAATTGGGACTTTACTAATCGCATATCGTTTAGTTGGTCAAAAGAAAGAGGCTAGAAAGTCAAAAGCCAGCTTTTCGGTACGAACATTTGAAAATATAGCGGACTATTTTGTACCTTCTTGCCTTCGAAAGCTCTCCGCCTTTTCACTATGATACATCCGCGGTTCCAAAAGCGCGTCACCACCGCCAAACTGACGTCAGCAGAGCCCAGCTCACGCATTGGACACGAGAACTGCGTCACTCGGACGTATGCGCTCGTCAACAATCAATCCGTCGACGAATATTTGGATTCGCGTTCGTGGCCAATGAGTGCCCTGACGGAACGTATTGTCACTGGAGAATGACAAGTTCTACGGTGTGCATAAAAAGCACGGTGGAAGCTAGGAGTCATTGCACCGGTGCCGAAGGAATGTCACGACCACGTGATTTCACAATTCGCATTTGAGTTGAGGATTAAAGCTAAGGATGAAGAAGTAGGAAAATCGTTTCATGACCCCTTTAAGTTCAAGCACGCGACCGGTGCCAGCAACAGAGCGGTACCGGCAAGGTAGCTTCCCTGCCTCATAGCGTTTCAGTGTGGCGAAGCACACTTACCGACGGCAGTTGCACGCAGCTTGAGGCGCAGTGGCACCAGCACGCAAAGAATGTAAATAGTTTAGCTCATCCAACGCTCAGCTAAAATGCGTATTTACACACGCATGAAGATTTATATTTTACAAATTTCTCCGAAATTCTGCTGTACTTCCGCGTGCGAGCGAACACTATTAATTGAAACTAAAGTTTGGACTGCACACCCGACTCCAGATTCAGATTGACATCAGTGTGTTAGCATTTGCGAGGAAACTGTAGTGAATACAAACACGAACAGAATGCAGGCAAATATTAGGATTCTAGGTTAGCACCTGCGATGCATCGGCTTAAATTCTTTTAGGCAGCAGAAAGACGAATCGTCAAATTTAAAGGAAGACGAAATTCTCACACTCTCAATCTGAGTACAGCCGATTCGACTCTAATTTTCAATCGAGAAGATTTCAATCGAGAAGATTTTCAATCGCGAAGAAAAGCTACAGTCTCCAGTGGCAAATATCAAACACATTCTTTTCTTCTTTTCTCTCGGTAGAGGTGTGTGTTTTATTGTCAAGGCCTCATGTCTGGGCCCGAATTCTATCTCGGATCTTTGTTCAAAGCCAAAGGGCGGCCTCTCCCGGGATGACAGCTGACTCAGGCAGCGCCCAAGGACCCCGCATGTCGGGATCAGCAGTTGCCCGTGTCCCAACTCTTACTTTCGACAGACGCCAGCACGAGTGGCCCTCCCTCCCCGCAACGCACGCCGAGTGATGCAAGAGTACTCCGCGCTGTCCTCCAACGCTCAAAGTCCTACCCCGCTAGTGCAAAGGGAAACGAGGATGTAAAGAAATCGGCGCGCGGTGCAATAGACTCGAAGTCCATCGGACATTCACCGATCAGCGTTCAGAGTCAGCACTACCGGGAACATGCAACGCTCCCCACTATAAGCAAATTCCTGGCTGTTGTCAGGCGCAAGTCCTGAGCACTCCGGCGTGCTCGTGTGTAACTCTATCGAACTACCGGCGGAATATTGATTACGCTGCCCGTCTGGCATAGCTTTACTACCGAGGAAGGGCATCGCTTCCACCTAAACGTTACGAAGAAGAAAAGATAACGTATAATGTGTCCATATTTTCGCGAGAAACGCGCGATCCGCCTCGGCACAGTTGTTCCACTGACAGATGAAACGGCGAGCGTGCCAGGTCTCATTCTACCCCGAGAGAAAAACAAAAACCCCAAAACAAATAGCACTCTCAATTGTGTTCGTCGATATCTAGGGTTAAGCTCCGGGTGGTTACGGGGCAAAAGGTAAGAAAAAAGGCTTACGGTGGCGGTGCGGTGACCAGAAGGAGCCAGGGTTCCGATCTTGTGGGGGTGGTGGCCGTTGAACGCTGTGCTTGCTGCAGGGCGCGAGCGCTTCTGAATCAGCTGGTTTCCCCTCGCCCGTCGAAGCCTGCGCGGACTCGGCGGTGTGGAGAGCGAACACTAGTGGGGCAACTGCGCCCGCGCAGGCGGAATGGTCTCGCGAGATCTCGTGAGAAGTCACGCGAGGCTCGACGAGAGGGAGAGGTCTGGGAGGAAGCTGTTGGCTTCCGGAGCTAGCAGACGATGTTCGGGTCGGAGTGAGCGCGGCACGGTTGTGCGCGCTTGGGGGGGATTTGAGAGCCTAGATTTAAGAGAGGGGGCAACTCTAACCATAAAGAGCGTTTGCAATTTAATGGCGGATACACCTGCGCAGATTGGTTGAAAGTGCAGTGCGCATGTGCCGCGTTGTCGCCTGGCAAGGAGAAAAGTGGGCAGAGAGGCAGAGACGACTGCAGACGATCACCGCGTTGGTAACCTCCTTGCAACTCGTGTTGCAAACGCGGCCCTTAAACCACCTGACCCTGATCGGGCAGTTCGAAACACTCTCAAATCTAGGCACACCATGAGGGATACGCGGTGCTTTTGCAATGGTGGGTCTAAAATAGGCTCCACTCTACTTTAAAATGCGTTGTTGTTGGGGTGAGCATTCGTTTTCGTAAGCGCGCGGTTACATCGAGGGCGAGCCAATGTGTTGCGATGTGAATCGCGATTGTTTCTCGAATGTGACGGGTGCAGTGGATTGAAGTGCGCGTGCCAAGTTGGAATTCCGCGTAAGATTTCGAGGTACATACTACGACGTTATTCGCATTTTATGTCCCTTTCCAGCGACGTGGTTGCGACCTTGCGAATTTCGAAGTTGCAACTACGTTCATGGGCGTACAAACCGGGGGGGGGGGGGGGGGGCAAGGGGAGCGCTTGCCTCCCCCCCTCCAGTTCTTAGAGTGGGAGGGGGGGGGCAAAGCATGTGTTTTGCCCCCCCCCCCCCCCTGAAACGGTTGCCACTGTGCAGGGCAAACACTGGCCGGCGGCGGGCAAGGGATACCAAGGGCACCACTCCCCGGCCCTTGGGGGGGGGGAGGGCGGGGGGGGAGAGGGAGGGGGGAGGTCAGGTTTGCCCCCCCCCCCACTCAAAAACAAGTTGGTACGCCACTGACTACGTTTTCTTTGCCACAGCAAAGCATTCTTTGGCTGAAAGATGCTGGACGAGAGCAACTTCGAAACGTCAATTTTATTTCACGTATAAAACTGTGATTTGGTTATTTACTTTAAATTTAATTTGAATAAATAAATGGCCCAAGGAGCACGGGTCATCCTTTTTTTACCGCACAGGCGCTTGGAATAGCTGCAGTCCCACTTTTACTTTTGAAGTTGCTCAGAGAAGACGTAGATTCCAAAAAGAAGATTTCACCGTAATTTTGATAGCATAATTTTAATTCAATTTTATTCGAACTCGAATATGCGGATAACAAAAAATGAAAGACGTTTGCAGTTCTCTGTAATGCGAAGTTAGAGCGCAGCTCTTGTGGAGGAGGAAGGGAGGGTACGCTCCTCCTCCCCCTCCCCTCCTCCTCTCCTCCTTCTTTCCTTGTTAGCGGAAATTTATTAGCGAAACTTTTCCCGCTATGTTTAGCGGGAAATTTAGCAAAACTTTTCCCGCTAAATTCAGTGGGTTAAGTTTCTCCGCTACATTCAGCGAAGAAATTGACGTCACGTAACCTCAACACCAATTCAGTTTCCCCGCTAAATTTAGTGGGGAGACTGTGACGTCCCATAATGCAACGCGCGCGGTTACGCCGACGCCGCGAAACCCGGAAACGGGCGCCTAAAGGCCCGTTCACACTCTTGCAACCAGTACGACCGAGAGAGAGACGAGGCCTGTTGAAACCTCTTAACATTTCTTAGGACGAGAGAACACACTGGCACGCTGGCGCCATCTATGCGGTGACCCAGGAACTGCATTTCACAAGAGCGAAGGTTTTGCGGGATTTCCGAGGTGAAATGTGCGTAATACCTAGGGATGCCGCGAACTTTTTTCGAATCGAAGTTTCGATGATCGAATCAAGCGATTCGGAAGGTTCGAAAGATTTCGCATTTTCGAATTTTCTATATCGTAAAATTCGACGGAAGTCGAATTTTCGAACTTGTTAAGCTAAGACGTTCGACGCTTTTCGAACCGTCGAACTTATTACGCTAAAAAATCGATCCTTTTCGAACTTTCGAACTTATTACGCAAAATTCGATGCTTGTCGAACTTCCGAACTTGGCTGACCAAAATATTCGATGATTTTCGAACTTTCGATTTTTCTTGCACTAAAAAGTTCGAAGCTGTTCGAACTTTCGAATTTCCTAGGCTAAGGAAATCGATCATTTTCGAACTTTCGAACTTATTTATCAATAAAATTCGAAAAGTTTCGAACTTTCGATCCTGAAAAGTTAGAAGTTCGACGAACTTCGAACTTTTAGGGTAAAAGTTCGACGTTCGTCGAACTTCGAAAGACCGGCGGACGGTTTCATTTGAATTCAAGTAGTGAGGTACATTCGTAATTTTTTTTTTCTCGAACTTTTACATGCGGTGTTCCGTTCTTTACGAAAGACAATGCCGTTTATTTCAATGTTCTGGCATGCTTAGTTTTAAAGAAATAAATTCCCGAAGGAGCGAGGAAGGACGATGGGTTTTTGACGATTATCGTTTATGCCAGATTTGAAGCGCGATATAGCCGAAGCTATTTATGGTAGAGATGTTAAACGTTTTAAAAAGGATCTATGTATAGCCTAGATAAGTGTCGTCTTAAGATATGACTATTGTTATTCAAGGTGAGTTTCGAAGAAATGTCCAAACATGTATCTTCATGCAATTATGCCCTAAACTTGGTATTTATTTTCGTCTAAATTGTTTGAGGTATCGCATTTAAATTAACACCACAGACAGTACATATCATTGCCATCTGCAGAATACAAAATAATGTATTTATTGTTTTTTCACGTTAAGGAATAAATTAACTCATGGGAGAAGATTTCTAATATTGTTCAAGTTCAGCACGTCATTAAAAGAAAACATTTTTTTTTTTTCGCTTCACGTTCCTGGGACGTGTTTCTTTTAGCCTGTACACATTTTGGTAGGAGAAAGTTGTTTCGAAGTTCTGAACCTCTGAATATGCAAGAATACAACACATCCGGCGAGTTCTTGATAGTTTTTTCTTTCTCCAGCTTTTTATCCCCGCATTTATTTATTTTCTTTTTTTTTACCATTGGCACAGTTATTTAGGTCGTAAAGACATAGCTTTGAACTTCCGAACCACTAAGCATGTGACGAGTAGTGCCTTCTGACAACGAGTTTCTAACAATGACCATCTACACGATCTTTTATGCAGTGAAGAGCGACAGTAGCTAAACATAGGCATAAATAATTTCAGATTAAAATAAGCTCGACCACGCCCTCTTTCCCCGTATTGTTTTCTTTAACAGTCCGAAATATCTGGAAGGGGGGAAGGGGGGCTGAGGCCACCCCCCCCCCCCCCTCCCCTCTTCCCTCCCCCGTTTTTCCTCTTCCGACGCCACTTGTATGGTAGAACGCTCCTCGACCTCGAGTTGTGTCGGCTTCTGTGCTTTTTGCAAGGCGATTCCTCCGTCCCAGAAAATAAACCTCCAGGACAATTACAAACTTAACTTACTATATGCCAGCGTCACTCGGGCGGCGTTCGATCGGATTACTACCAGCGTGCAAGGGGTGGGGAGGTGGTTTGCCAGGTCGCTTCAAGGTTTTTCTGAGCCTCAACCTCCTGCCCGCCCCTGGCCATTTCGAACTTAATGAGTATCGTAAAACAGTGTGTTCGTGTGATCACTACTGCGTGATGCACGTTAAAGAACCCTCCCCCCCCCCCCCCCGGGCTGGCGTCACAATTACTGATCTATGGTCACACGTCACTCTGCACTGGCAAATATTCCAGCACATCCGGGACACCTGTCGTCTCATTTAATTGCCTGACCAACTTCTCAGAGCCTAGGTATCACACCCTAACTTTTCTAAACTTGATTTCATGAAAGCCAGTGAGTCGTGAAAACGTTATTTGAAACTGAAACTGTGGAGGAACTTGAAAACTGGACTCCGAACTTTGAAAACTTGAACTTGAAAAAAATTCAAAATCTTCGAAGTTTTTTCTTTCGAATTCAGCGTTAAAATAAAATCGAAACTTTCGAACTTTTCGAACTTTATGCAGAAAGAAATTCGAAATCTTCGAATTGTTCGAACTTCATGTCTATAAAAATTCGAAGCGTTCGAAGTTTTCGAATTTTATTTCCAAAGAATTTCGAAATCTTCGAACTTTTCGAACTTCAGATATTAAGAAATTCAGATTTTCGAATATCTCGAATTTCAAGTTAGGAAAGTTCGAAATCTTCGAATTTATCGAACCTCAAGTAAAAAAAAATATTCGAAATATTTGAACCCGAAATTTTAGAAACCGTGAAAGCTTCGAACTTTTCGAATTCGAAACTCTACTGTGATCGAAAGTTGCGAATTTTTCGAATTCGAACCTCGGTCGGTACGAAAATATCGAAATTTTTCGTAATCGAACCTCAGTTCACTTCGCAAATATCGAAACCTTTCGAAATCGAACCTAGGGTAGTTCGCGACATCCCTAGTAATGCCTATAGGAACGGCTCGTTTATAACGTTGACAAAAGTTTTTCGACCCAAGAAAGAAAGGATAATGTGCGAGAGAAATAGAAAATATGCCGGAGAGCGCCAAGTTTCCACTGCTACCCAATAGATGGCGCCAGTGTGTCCTATGGTTGTAAGAGGTTTCAAGGAACCCAGTTTTAAGAGGTCGCAAGAATGTGAACGGGCCTTGAGAGCTGCGCTCTAAAACATGAATGCCTGTATTTCCCAGCAAATCCATGTGTTATAAAAAAAAAATTAACCCCGGATTGACTTGAAAAATAAATTTAACCTAAAATTAATCTACCGCCAGCGCACTTAAGCCTTCTGGGCAAAGTATTTCTGCAAAAATAGTCATTTCATTATGCAGCTGCAAGGGACATTCCACCATCTTGTTAAAAAAACCTTAGACTTGGTGTGAAAAAAACTTGAAATAACCAAAAGTAGAGGAAACAAGGGAAGAAGTCAGTCAGACGACGTCTCAAATTCAGCTAATACGTTTATTAGTAAACCTCTTATATACACTTTGAAACCATTACACGTTAATTACATTTGTCATGATATTTCATCATATCAGCTCATTATATAGAGTTTTCCCATATTATTAGAAGACATTACAGCTTTTCATCAACACTTTTAGATGAATCAATTCTATAGAAACAGTTCATATACCTAAATTGCATTGCGACTGGGCTTTGCTGCTGTAAAGGTCACAGCCACGCCCAGAAAACTTTGCCATCCTGTGAAAGAAAAGTTGTGACGTAGCTGCGTTTGCTATACTTGCGAAAAGATATTGTGTGAACATTCAGCTTTCGAACTTGCTGACCTCGGTAAATGCTCACAGTTGAGCTGATTCTTGGCATGAAAGGAAGATACCCGGAACAAACATTACGGAAACATTATAGGCTCTAACCAACGTCGCAGTTAAACTTCACGGCGCATGCATCAGTTCATAATACGGGCGATTTACAAGTTTGGGGTGACGAAGCTGAATCATTCTGTGCATCACTCACGTTGAAAGGATAGCCCGGCATGCGGGCGTTGAACGAATCAGTGGCGTGCACTTCGCTTCAAGTGAGCCTCCAGAGTAAGAATGTGTTCACAGCAGTGTTGCAGAAATAGCGCCCCCCCCCCCCCCCCCCTCCATTCCAACTCCGTTCTAGAGAACTGGATTTTCCGATAATTCCATTTCTTTGAAATCCTAGGAATGATCTGGGCCCATTCTCACTCTTGGAAGGGCTGAACCGTTCCATTCCATTCCTCTAATTCCTAACCGTGAAGAATGGCGCTTGACAGCCACCTTAAATTGCCGACAAATAACGTCAGTATAAAGCTGCCATTATAAAACGCGAAAACCATTAAAACAAAATATGCAAAACAGTCCCGAAAGCATTGATTCTACTAAACCCAGTAGTGGTCGCATAATAGCGGCGCCGGTGGACACTGGTATGGTGGAACTGCAGAAATCGATCGCTCGACAAAGCGTAAAAGTCTCGTAACAGACGGAAAAACATCAAACCACCCTATTTTCTTCACAAAAGTTCACTTCTAGTAGTTACATGGCGAGTGAGGAGTCACGCATACAAGAACCACAAGCGGTGTGGCATTGTTCCTGCCTGGTGGCCTACGACTGGTATCTGTAATCGTATACGGTCACAACAGCCACATTGTCGTGTTTCGCGGCGCCAGGAACGAGTCCTTGTTCGCCTACACCTGTACAATCTTGGTTGTTTCACTGGGGGTGCCACCTTCATCCTCGAAGGAACATTGGCCGGCACATTGCATCGGATCGACACTGCTCGCGTAAGAGTTAACAGAGCACATACCATTCCCACTCCATTCCGGGCAAAGTGCGCCTTATTCCATTCCCGTACTATTCAGTGCTGCCGCCGCTGCCATCTTGCCCAGTGGGGTGCGCTTGGGCGCGGCCATAATCCGATTATGATGCCTTAGCAAGGCTTCGTAATCGGATTAGGCCTTGTTCAAGCGCACCCCAGCGAGCAAGATGGCAGCGTCCTGAAGCCGGACTTGTAAACGTGTATTCCGGGGTCGCGGAAGGGTGGAATGATTCCAGAATCGTTCCAACTCCGGATTGGCCGCTCCGCAACACTGGTCTAATCACGACCATGTCCCTCTGTGTTGCTTCTTCACGCTGCAACGCAGAGAACGTAATCCCGGAATGAGGAATGAACGAAACAATGAAAACGCGCACAAGTGTTGATCATGTTCAAGATCACCACACTGGAAGCGGATCCGCGTTCGCGAAGCGGTTGCGGATGCGGTTCGCGAGCGACCCTGTTCAGACACACCGAGAGGCGTTTGGCGGTTTCTCGGCGATCACGCGTGATCTTTTGAGACTTGCGTTTGGCAACCCTGTTTTACAATCCAACCCGAGTGCTCCAGGCCAAGTACTCAGACGCCAACGTAGGGTGTACCATGTGCGCGCAGGGCGCCGACGAAACTGCGGAGCACATCATCCTGGAGTGCACGGGGCTCGAGCCGGAGGCACAGTGTGGGGTCGAGTTAGCGGTGGCACTGGGTTTTAGGGAGAGCGACGAACGAGCCGACGAACCTCCACCGGTGGAGAACACGAAGAAGAGGTTGCAGTGTTGGTGGAGGAGAAGGCGCCAGGAAACAACTGTGGCTACGCTAGCCGCTAGCCAGGCTTGATCCAGCTTCGCTGGGATCCCCCGTTAAAAAGGGGTTAGCCGCAAATCCAAATCCAAATCCACTTTAATCGACGATCCAAAGCCAAAATTTTGCTATTTTGGCACTTGAAGATTTTTTTTCGGGATGTTCGCACGCATCACGAGTTCAGGCAGCGAAAAAAGAGGCATGGACCCGCGAAACTTTCCTGCGATTCCTTCGACTTCGCCCACCAGCTATAGGCGCGCCTTGCTGACTCAGAACAGGATGCCCCCGACCTTTTCTTCGAAGAGGACCCTTCCCGCATGAATAGCTGACCTTATTTTCGGGATGGAGGGCCAGTTTTCTCCCTCGTTGTTCGCTCTTGTGATTTTCGGGGTTGTGAGCGGTGGGGTGGACCGTTATGCGGGGCAATGTGTTCGGTAGCCGGTCGTGGCTTCGTTGGTGGAGCAACCTCCTTTCGTCACTCGCACGTCGATCGAGTCTACTGTTTGTTTGACATTAAGCTCAAATAAACGACGTATGGATTACCTCTGCATCGTCTGGTACGTACACTTTATTCCTTGAGTTGAGTACGTTCCCTTTATTTATTTTGTTAGTAGGAATCATTACAGGTCGAGCTAGCGTAGGTACCCTGCCCGCTCCGCGGTAGTGCGTTGGCTACGCAAACAGGCTCACGACGTCTCTATCGGCCTTCGTGGTGGTCATGCACGGTGTCGAAAGCTTTCAATAGTTCACGCGTAGAAAAGCTGACATTTTGGTCGATCAGGGGCGGGTTCCGACGTTCTACGGGCAGAAACTGACAAGGCAGCGAGCTTCCGGCTGTGGCACCCGGAATAATAAACAAACTCTTACCCGAACCAAATCACCGGTGCGAAGCCCGTTAAAATTTCAAGCCAATTCTATTCGCGGCGGATTCAAGTGACGGACGTGAACATCACGTTTCTCCGTTGATTAGTCGGCTGTAACGCTAGGACTAACAGCGCCTTGGACGGATCCGACAGGTGCCATCTTGTTTCGAAAGTCGCTGACGTCACGTGCAGCGTCGCGCTGTGATTGGTTGCTGCTTTGCGGTTCGTGAACGCGGTTGAGAGAAATCGGTCCCGAAGCGGTTGGCAAAAACGCGCTCCAACCGCTCGATTCTATATAGCCGCTTTGCGATTGAGAACGCGCGGATCCGCTTCGCGTTTGCCGATCCGCTTCCAGTGTGAACGCGCCATTAGTGGAAGAAAAAGGGGCCGATATCTTTGTTGCCGCCACGTTGATTCTCTAAGAAATGCGTTATCATTTCGCGCAGCGGTTATATATAATATAACAAAGCATGGTGAATGCAGCCTCTCGGCACTTTTCCACGGGGTGCACATTCCCGATACCCCTTTTCTCCCTGGTGCAAGTAGATCGGGTCACGTAGCGTGTGCATGAAGGACGGCGGCCGGAGAGGATTGGCTGGTTATAGAGATAGACGGCGTGACCTAACACCTCCCAACCGAGGGGACAGCAGGGTTAGGGCGTACTTGGGCCGCCGGCAGGGCGCCGCCAGGCGGCGTGTTCGGTTGGCCCGAGGCGGGTTAATATTTTTAATGAGCCATCCGCAGACTGTCGCCGCGAAACGGCGTGATCGAGGGGAGGGTGTTTAACATCAATGATACACCCGCCGTCCCCAACGCACGGCACCGAAATTGGCGAAAGGGGGGGCGGCGGGAGGGGGGGAATGCCGCTTACGATCCTCGGTTTCTAGGTGTTACCTCACGGCGTCACTCCCTATAACCAGCCAATCCAGTGCGGCGTCCGTTGCATGCGCCCTAGCCTTATCAAAAAAAAAAAAGGTATGGACGTCCTATGTCCATACTAGTGCCATTCTATTACCTCTATGTCCATCCTATGGATTCCTGTAGGCAGTTCATGGACCATTTATCGACCGCTGGTTTGCATAGAACGGTCAAAACAACGAAACAGGGATCTCCCGATACAAAAAAGTGAAAGCAGTTTACAACTCCCTGTAACGCCGAATTAAAGCGCAGCTCTTGAGGAGGTGGAGGAAAGGGTACTCAGGGAAGGGTATACCCCTCCTCCTCCTCCTCATCCTCCTCCCCTCATTCTTCAATCTCCTCCGTGGGGGGGGTCACGTGACTCCCCCTCCCCCCGAGGTCACGTGACCCGGGGGGGGGGGGGGGCTCACGCGGTGCATTATGGGACATTTCCCATAATGCACCTCGGGGGGAGGGGGGTCACATGACCTCGAGGGGGGGGGGGGGGGCTCGCGCGGTGCATTATGGGACATTTCCCATAATGCACCACGTGGGGAGGGGGGTCACGTGACCTCGAGGGGGGGGGGGGTCACGTGACCTGATGGGCCACGTGACCCCCCCCCCCCCCCCGAGGTCACGTGACCCCGGGGGGGGGGGGCTCGCGCGGTGCATTATGGGACATTTCCCATAATGCATCTCGGGGGAAGGGGGATCACGTGACCTCGAGTACCTCGAGGGGGTCACGTGACCCCCCCCCCCCCCCCGAGGTCACTGACCCGGGGGGGGGGCTCGCGCGGTGCATTATGGGACATTTCCCAAAATGCACCGCGCGGTTACGCCGACGGCGACGGCGACGCCGCTCAAGCCGGAAACTGGCGCCTAAGAGCTGCGCTCTAAAACGTTTTTCATTCCTTCCTATTGCAATGCTATGGCCCTGGTTGGCGAGTCTATGGACATCCTAATGCCCCTCCATTCTGTGAGCTGTAGATTGGTAGATCACTAAAGTGATGCCGGGTAGATGTTTTCGTTAGGTGTATGGAGGTGTCCGAGTTAAAGAGTTGTTAATTAAGCGCCGGGCATCACTATGTTACATTGATGTCTGGAGACATGTCCAACCTCAGGGCATATTCATTGTGGAGGTGGAAGTGTTCAGTATGTACCGGAATAATTCCCTTACTTTCTCAGTGGGAGATATAGGTGTACGTGAATCTCTGCGGACCCCATAGATATACCCCCTGCAAACTGACTGGCTTCTCTACGGACCCCGTAGGGACTTCATGCAGGCCCTCTATGGCTTTTCTGCACACCCCATAAGGATCCTGTGGAGACCCTGTATTGCTTCCCTACGGACCCTAAAGGTACACCCTGTAGACCTTGTATGGGTCTTTGCAGACCCCATAAGCACCATGTGTAGACCCTACACTCTTAAAAAAGCTTTTACAGAGCATATTTTTGCGTAAAAACAAACGGAAAAGAGCTCGTTCTGTAGAAAAGTTTATTTGAGATTAGTACAAAATGACAGAAGCGTGATGTTTGCATCAAATTTTAGCTTATAGGGTTTTGCGGCACAATTAATATTGTTTTTATACAGCCATGTCTCACCGGTGACTTCAGGTAGCACGCCCCGACCTGGGTACGTTCTAACTTGGGTGATAATCCGTGGCGCGTCCGCCTGGGAGACCAGGGTTGGCATCCCTGAAACCCCTTCTACCGTAGATGTTTCGGCGCCAAAATGACCGATTAAAGCAATCACAGCGGACGCTATCGAATGCGATACTCGCGAACCAATACAAGCGGCCGTGCAGTTCCCTGAGTGGTGCCTGCGGGAGAGATGGTGGCGTTGCGATCGCCATTACTCCGGTTCTCGGGTACGGATCGGTGCCACTTCTTCAGAGCAGGCTCAATAGCAGTTTCCGAACTGAGTTGTTCTAGTAAAGTTGGCCTCTGTGAACCCCGTAGCTATACCCACTGCAGACAGTGTGGCTTCTCTACGGACCCCGTAGGGACTCCGTGCAGTGCAAGTCAAATGGGCTTAATATTAATGAAACAAAAGACTAAAGCAATATTATTTAGATGAATCAATAAACATGTAGTTTTGAACAAAACTCTTCAGTTTAATTCTAAGCCAGTTGAACTATTGAAAATTCATAAAACATTGAGTGTTATATTTTCAGAAGATTTGTTTTGTTTGAACATAAAAATCATATTACCAGTACAAATTATGCAACATCGTCGGTATTATTGCTCGATGTGGTTTCATTCTCCCCGAAAATATAAAATTACAAATATATCATGCATTATTTCAATCCCAAATAACGTATCGTCATTTTATTTGGGGTACGACGACAAAATAAAATCTAAATAGAATACCTTCAAAAGAGAGTGTTACGCTTGATTGGAAACGTTCATTATTTATTTCACCCCAAACTATTATTTCAAAAATACAAAATTATCAATCTATATCCATTGTATGAATACCTTCTGGCTAGGTCATTTTGTTTTTCATCACCAGAAGTGATTGGTTTTTTGAGGCATACATCAAATTTAACCAGAAATATAACCACCATCCGCACCCGCTGCTCTGAGGGTGTCCCGTTATCGTACAAATTACGGCTTGCATGCTGTCCCTTCATTATAACCTACCCACATTGCTCAATAAATACTATATAGATAATCTTGACATTTATAGTTTAGATCGTAAATCACTGTACCTGCTTTTTGTATAATATGTATTAAGTTATGTTAACCTTTTAGTTAACGTGTTTTCTGCATATTTGCTACCCTGATTGTTTTTCCTGCATCTCTGTCACCATCTTCCACGCTCTCGGGGCCCGGACCTAGTCAAGCCAACAAAGATTGTCTTTTTTGTCCGTGGCTCCGCGGTACCTGTACTTGCAGATGCAAATAAATTATTTTATTTTATTTGACCCTGTATGGCTTCTCTGTAGGCCTCATAAGGGCCCTGTGTAGACCCTGTATGGCTTCCCTGAGGACACCGTAGGGACTCCCTGTAGACCTTGTATGGGTTCTCTGCAGGCACCCTACAGACATCATATGGATAAGCTGTGTCCCCTATAGAGTCCGCATGGACATTATGAGGTCAACCGTGAAAAGTGACACCAGTTTATAGACAACTTAAAGGGGCACTCAAGTGGTTTTTGGGGAAGCCACGTTTTGGTGCAATGGCGTTAAGGAAGTGTCAGTGGATGAGTATCTTCAGTTTTAGAAGGCAGAACCGCCTATTAATCACGCAGGAATAAAATACGTGCGGACTCTTTTCTGTTCCTGCGCCGACCAATGAAATTATCGTATGTTTGAAAATTTTGGCGGCCTTTGTAAAGTTTCGCTAAAGAAACAATTTTCAGTTCATTTAGATATGTCGTGCATGATAATTTCACAAGACGTAAAATAGTTATAGTTTAGAATACGCGTTAGTATTCTAAACTATAACTATAGTTAGAATACACTGCAATTATCGTTTCACAAAAAAGGGACTACGTTTTCTCCTTGCCTTCCTCCGCGGGGGGTGAATTTCCCTTTCCCTCGGGATGCGCGGAAGTGCAAGTATCATGAACTCGCGCCTCGTTGCATGCCAGTCGTGCCGGGCTCCTTCTATCTGCAAACATGGCGTCGGTGGTGATCGTCGACGTGGACGGCGTGGTGAAAGCTCATCGTTCCGCGTAAAAGCAGAAACGCCCGTGCCGTCGTGTTTGTTTACTTCGACTACAGTGGTGCTTTCTAAGCATTTGTTTCCTCGAACATCGCCCGTATTTCTTATTTGGCGCATTTCATGCGTGTGCTCAAGTTCAAGGTATTACTGGCGCGTATACCGTACAAAGGATGCGAATTTTCACGCGTTTTCATCACCGGAGAAAAGTGATTAGTGTTAGCAATCCTGAACGCTCGCAACGTTTATCTGATCACGAAATTATATTTCTACGTTGCTATATCGCTGCTAAGATTACATGTATTAATTTTTATTAAAGGGGTAGGGAAACGAAATTCCATCGCTCCTTTTCTAGCTTGAATGTGTTGCATGTTGCACCCTAACCTCAAAAACACCAGTCTTCCGTTGAAATGCACAAGAAAACTAATTTTAAAGCTAAATAAACGATCTTTCAATGTGCACCTGGTGGATGCATGCGGAGCCTATTTGGGAGGTAATCTAGCAACGTTGGGGAACTTGCTACGTAGTCGTGACGTAGCAGATTCCTTCGGAGCAGCGCCGCTCTTTGGCATTTCAACATTTTCCTTCTTAGCTTTCTTCCTCAACTCACAAATCGCGCATTGCACCAAACAGTCCAAGAAGACGGAAAGGGTGGACTCCCCTCTTTCTCGGACCCTCGTTTGTGGACACGGATACAGCAATTCTCCCCCTAGAAGATTAGCCAGTCGCTCAAAACTCGGACAAACGTTGCGTTTCCCACCCCGTTCAGCCCTAAGCTGACAGTGCTGTAGAAGCTACGTGCTCCTTGGGCCAGCCACACGCTCGTCACCCCACGGGTACTTCGAACGGCTCGGTTGTAACGCGTTGACGCTATTGGCACCACCACAACGCTGACAACGCCACCAAGGGCAAAGCTCATAACCCCGCCAGCCTTGCTACGTCACGAATGCGGGGAATCTTTTCTTTCTGTTTTTGTTTGCGCCGGATATCCCATGACGCATCACGCTCTCCGTTCGCTTGTCTTCGAGCGCTTGCTCGAGTGCACCGTTTGGAACGAAAAATATAGTCAATCGTTCAAAATACAAACGTGCGATTATCATTTACGGTTATTATTCGTCATGCTTGACTCATTTCCGAACGAAAGTTGAATATTTCAATTTTTGTTTCCGTACCCCTTTAATGTGTTTTAAGTGAAATCACTTATAATCCCGAAATTTGTGAAAGTGAGCGGTTTAAAGGGGTTAGGACACTCAAATTAAACGGGCAGATTACTCTTGAAATGGAATGCTCATAGGCTATTTAGTATATGCACCAAGTTTCATGATTATTAGAGCTTTAATAATTGCAATAATAAATTTACGAATGTTGATCATTTTCTCCAGGCGACCAGGCAACACTGCACAAGGTAGCCACACCATGGTGCCCATAAACCATGTGATCATGATAGTTATAACTGAACGCTATTTCATTATAAGCGCCCCCATGTTCGCCCAAGCTCACCTCGCCACGGTACGATCGCAGCTACTTGGCTACCCCATATGCATAAAATGTAACTTATGCAGGTTCGCGAAGCAACAGAAGTCGAAACAATTCGCGGTCTGAACTTCTCGCTCACATTGAGACGTGGAGTAGCCAAAAGAGGGGGGGGGGATATAAGAATATAAGGCAGTAACGTAGCCAGGGGGGAGGCTTATGGGGCTGCCTTATATCATTGTAACGTGGTTGTATTTAGTATTTCGTTTTTAACCGTGGCTAAAAGCGCTAAAAAGACGAACACAAGGGAGGAGACAAACACGCTCATCACCAACTAGCCCAACAACAAGTATTTTTAGAATGTATTTAGTAGTTTTCGGTGATGCCCAGCAAGATCCTAATTGAAACTCTTACTTTAATATAAGTAATTTACAAATTAATTACTCAAAATTAATTATCGCGCAATTAAATCGAATGCTACTAATTTTTCTTAATGGGCACTTTGACACAGACCACTACGGCGT
This sequence comes from Ixodes persulcatus, assembly GCA_013358835.2. Taxonomy (NCBI): domain Eukaryota; kingdom Metazoa; phylum Arthropoda; class Arachnida; order Ixodida; family Ixodidae; genus Ixodes; species Ixodes persulcatus. Next base: position 170,575 of record JABSTQ010010343.1, read on the forward strand.
CAACCTTTTATCCTGTGCGATGCATAGTTTTCGCAGGGGCGATTTTGCCCGCGTTTCCGAAAACACCCTGTATATAACAACAGCTTCACGAGGGATAAAGAAAAAAATTATACTTCGTCTCACCCTAGCATGGACTAACCGTGAAGGCTGTGCTAGCGCGAGCGGCCAGCCTTGACTGCCTTGACTAGAGCACATGCTGCACGAGCGCTCGTGCAGCCGCCGCGGCTTCATTCAAAGCAACTAGCTCGCGCTTTTAGCACGCGCGGCTAACAATAGTCCATACTAAGGTGAGACGAAGTATAGAAAGAGAGAGAGAGAGAGAGAGAGAGAGTGATTTTTACTTGTTTAATAAGCGCATGCTCGGTGCCAGTTTTGTTATGGTATAGTAAATTAGGGGCTCTCCTAACACGAAAAAAGAAAGGATAGAAAGGCTTTTTTTTTTTTTTTTTAGCCGACCATTTTTTGTCTGATTTCCTCTCTCAAGGCTTTATCGTATTTCTACACGTATTTAGAACAGCGTGTAACACAATCGTCGGCTGAAAGTCCTGCTTGTTTGTGTTTTCCCAGCGCAAAGCGTGTAGTTTTTTTTGTTTTTTTTTTCTTTTTTCTGGGTGTTTACTTTGCCATCTGGCATAGATTAAGGGGGGGGGGGGGACGATACAAACAAATAAAAAAGAGTGCCGCAGCATGTCATTTCTAAAAGGAATCTGTCTCTAATCTTTTAGACATGGTCATTTCTACGGGATACGCAGAAAGGGAACTTTCATGTATTTATCCTTTCCTACTCTACCAGTGTTTCTGCAATAAATATCGTGAACAAATTTGAGACGGAGGAGCTTTCTACGATCACCTAATAATGGTCATTTTAGCTTCTATTTACACACTGTGATACTAAGTCACCAATCCTAATTTCCTAAGACAAACCTTACAGCCATATTTCGAATTTGTTTTCGGTATATGGGCTCCAGAAAACATATGCATACTCAAGGATAGAACGAACATGTGAAAAACAAAATTGTTTTTTTGAACGACTGGGCTACAAGTTCAAAATTTCGAATCTAGTGAAATGAACGTTATAATAGAGTTATCGCGATTACCAGCACAAAATCCGGCTGCCCTCATGTCATCTCTGATTGTAGTAAGTTTAAAAGTGATTGTGATGAATTATTCCACGTATTTTAACCCTATCTACAACATTAGGGTGGATTTTTTTTCTTTTTTTTTTGTAAGACTTTGTAAAACCTTTTTTTGAATTTTGTGTGTTTTGTATTCAGCGTTTATTATTTCTTTGTTCTCCCTAGTGTCACTAGATAAAGCGTAGCTTTATTTAGTGACTCTAGTAACGCCTTCGGGCGCTTTGAGGTAATTAAATGAAATGAAGTTAGATAAAATATTTATACTTGAATATTTAAATTCTAACCTCAAAAATGTCGATCTAAAATAAAAACATCTAAAGTTGCACCGTTCTTTTGTTTCTTTTAGAAGTGTATTAAACGTTTGGCAGTGCACCCAGCTAACCCAGCCAAACCCTCAGATTCGTCGGACGTGACGTTCGCCGTGACGTCACGCGCAGACGCCATGCGTGACGTCATCCGTGACGAATTGGAGCTCGGCCAGCTCGGCTGCTCCAAGATGCATGCCACACGTGTCGACCGCTGATGCGCGATTCCGACGCCGAGACAAGTGACAGTTCGGAATCGGTCGGGGAAACGGCGATGGACGCGGAACAAGGAACATGTCCTCTCCATCCTCGTTGTCCACATCTTGGCGCGTTGGCGTGGCGTGTGCGCGCGCGTGTATGTGCGTGCGTGTGTGCGTGCCCTGGTTTCGATACAGAAGCGTCGAGCAATACCAGCGACAAGGCCTGCACATGACGTCATCGTTTGTGGATTCCCCCCCCCCCCTCTCCCCTCCCCCAAGTGGCGTTGGAGCTCGACGATAAACGCCGCAAAGCTGCAGAGCCGTCCATCTTGACGCCTGGACGGAGCCCCCGTCTGACGCTCCGGTGCGACGAACGTCCGACCGTCGTTCCGACAGTTCGCACGTCGGATCGGACAGTTTTGGCGCGTCTGTGAGACGCGCCGTAGATGATATGCTGACGCGGTAGGCGGCACTGCGTAGATAGCCGATCTGTGGACTTGGGTAGATGGTGATGAGTGCAAGGCAGGACACGTATATCGCATGTGGACGTCTGTATAAAAGAAACTGCGCTGCGGCACTAATAACGTCCGTGTTTGGCCGGGCCCATAGAACTGGGGCAATATACAGACATAGGCGTCGGAAGTGTCCGTAGATAGGGATTTAACGAAATCCCAAATGCTTAACTCATCTCATGTTTTCGACCAAGTAGAGGAAACTTGGTGCGACATGCGTGGAACGGAATCAGTTAAAGGCGTGCGCCTGCATGCGCGGAGAACCTATCTATAAACACACTTTCACAAAATGGCGGACACATGCATATATATGCACTTCCTTCCTGGCTCGTTAGACGGAATCACGCAGCCAGGAATCGTTTGTCTCAGACTCCAATATACGAAACAGCGTGCAAAACAACGAAGACGGGAGAAGTACACATCGCGACACTGTTAGCGCGAACACGACATCGGCGCCTTTTCGCATTTTATTAGGAAAGAGTATTAGTGGGCACACAATTTTACCCCTCATATTAAAGCCCTAAATGAGCTCTTTCTAAAAAAAATGATATCTTTGATGACAGCCTTTTGGTTCTAAGAGAAAAACACAGAAAGCTGGCGATCGCTTGTTCGCGCTAACAGTGTCGCGCTCTGTACACAGGCGCTGTTTCAACAGCGCTCGTCGGTGCTGCACGCTGATTCACAAGTGTTCGTTTTGTGTACTCCTCTCCCGTCTTCGTTGTTTTGCGCGGAACCAACTCACCAACATCGCCACTCAGATTCCAGTTTACCTCGGTCATACACTGTTTAAAAAAAAACAAAAAAACAGGAATCTGAGCAAACGCGTGGCCTCAGAACGCGCTTTTCTTGCGCGAATGCAACTGTGCACGTGAAAACAAAAGCTTTTATAAGTTAAATGGGAGCCCCACTCTTTGGGTCCGAGTTACATCTAGGGCTCCCAATACAGCTTGGGGCGTCGCACTACCCGTGCACAAACAAAGCTGCTCGGAGCGCTCCGGGCACCCATATCGTATTGATAGTACGATAAACTTTCGTACCCCCCCCCCCCCTCCTCTCCTCTCCCTCCCTCCCCCCCCCCCCCCCCCCCCCCCCCCCCGCACCACCACCACCAAGCGTTTCAAACGCACACACAAATGATGCACACAAAACGCGCGATGCAAATACAAAACCAAACTTTTCAGATGGCGCCAGCTGTCACCTGATTCAAATAGTGCGATTAGACTCCTCTCCATTCTACGACCTCTAACTCTCGCCCTCGCCAACAGGTGGCTACCGCCCGACAACAACAACCGGGAAGGGAGCACCAAGAAAGGGACGCGTGCGTTTGAGACGTTGAGGTTCGCCGACGGTGTTTTCGAGTCTTCTTTCGCGGCGAGTGTTTTTTTTTGGACAGTCCCATCTTGTGGAGACAGGAGAAACCCTTCCACGCCGGGGTGAGAGACCAGAGCCGTCATTCTGTCGAGGCTTCTGCTCCCGCGTCTCTATGATCGAGACAGCGCAGCGGCGATCACCAGCATACAGAGAGCGCTCTGTTTCGCTTCATGCCGTCGACGCCAACGGTGCTTCAGGACGTCGGGATGACGACGACTGCTGACAAAAGCGGCGCGAGGAGCCTCCAACTGCCCGATCAGCTGGCCGTCTTCAGGAACCTGAAGAACGCCAAGCGGTTCGCGATCGACATCGGTGAGTCGCTGAACGGTCCCCGGGCGTTGTTCGCCTCAATCGACGATGCAGATTGGCGAGCTCAAAGTTGCACGTAACAAGAGAACAGAGACAAACAAATGAAACTAACAGCCACAACACGCAGTATTTTTTTTTTTTTTTTCATTCTCTGACGTTGTGGGGTTGGCGCTTTGCGCGAGCCATGGGTGCGTTACTTCTATGCAAAATGCTCCGTTTGTGCGTGTTTTTTTTTTTTTTTTTGGCTTGTTGTTATGGACTAGCTGTGCGGATACCTTTACCTGTTACCCGAGCTGTTGAAAGCCAAGCGGTTGGATGTCTTCCTCTTTATTTCGATCCACCCGGGCGCTGTAGAGGCGGAGGCGGATACGCAGTGTTGCCGTAAGCTGTTGTTGTTGTTGTTGTTGTTGTTTTTTTTTTTCTTTTTTTTTTTTTTTTACGGCGAGAGCCCGAAAATTGTTGCGTGGCGGCGTGTATCGTATTCTCTCTTGCGACCTTTTCAAGGTCCCTCCCATGTCATTGCTCTTTTCGGCGGCGAGTGCTGAAGAGCTTTGGAGCCATTTGTTTTTCTTTTCCTGTCTTCTAAGTTTAGAACAGTCACCACCACTACAACGTTTTCTCGCCCTCGCCTTGCTGATCCCCTTCGTTTGGCCGTGAATGACAGAGAGGCAAGAAGCTCCCTGTCCGACACTTAGCTGCCCGATAAAGGGTCACTGGCGGCTGATCTCGTGGCCACTCGGCAATTATCAACAAAAGCCCAACCGTTTACTTCCTCGAAGCAATCGAATCTGGTAGCGGCGGGCGGTTCGTCCCGCGCTGCTAGCGCCGACAAGTAAACAATACAGCGCATAAAATACCCCCCCCCCCCCCCCCCCCCGACAAAAAAAAAAAAAAAAGAGAAACTTGCGACTTTTATGTAGTTTTGTTCGGAAATGTTCGAGGGATGCCTTTGTGTGTGTGTGTGTGTGTGTGTGTGTGTTGTCTGCTGTCTGTCTGTGACATTAATTTTCTATAGTATTTTCTTTTTTTCTACTGCAGGAAACGAAATGGACACTGAGCCGAAACGGACTCTGTTTCCAAAATGTCCTCGGTTTCATTGATTTTACTAATTTTGTAAGTGATCAAAACGAACAAATATATAGAAAACATTATGAGCGTTGCGATGGCTTTGGGGCATTAAGTTCATTTGTGTTTGACCTGTATTTTCCTCTGGACTGCAAAGGATTATAAACATGTTTTCAGAGTTTATGACCCGCGCCTCTTTTTTTCCTTCTCTTTTTTATCTTTGAAGTTGCAGCAGGTCGCATCTGCGCGTCTTCCTCCGGTGTAGTGTTTCTGTGATAGCTAATCGGACGTGAACCGGTTACTGTGCCGCTGTCCTTTCTGGGCTTGCCGACTTTGTCGGTACATAAAACCTCTGTTTCTTGTATGTTTGAAATATTATTGAACCTGAGGTCATTGATCGTCTTTATTGCCTCGAGACGTCTTCCCTAAATTTCCAGTAACTCTATGAGAAACTATGAGTATAAAGGTTATCAAACATAAAGCTGACACACTTGGAACCCCATCTAGAATCAGATTAAAAGCAGAGAACCCCAACCTGGAAAGATATATTATGCATACAGTACGAGATAACTAGTAAGAAAAAGTTGTGCACTTGCAGCAAAAATGTTTAAATACAACCTTATCATGTTTTTACTTTGCCTCTCGATGTGTGTATGTTGTTTGAATGACACGCACGCATTCCACCTTTGTCCTCGGATTCGCGATAGCACCCATTTTCTCGTGCCGTAGTAGGCTTGTCTCAAGCCATCCTTATCATTGCAAATGGATTGCAGCCTCGAAACAAGATTGCATAGGCTGGCAGAGTTCTAGTTCTGAAGCCAGATTTCCTTCTTTCTTCTTATCGCGTGCCCTTGCCTCTTTTGTTCTGCAATGAACAAAAGCATCTGCTGTATCTTTTTTGTTGCAGCATATTATCTCTGTCAACTCTGTATGTGTGTTCCTTCATAATAATTAGGCTGAACTGTTCCATATGTAGGTTAAGGATGAAGTTTATTTACAAAAGTAACGCAAGTAAAATAAGCCTTCCACCCACTTCGGGTATCCCGTCGCCATTCACCAGTGTTTCCATGTTGCCTAGAGACATCTGTGAATAGGTTATAAATTATAGCGCTCTCACAACATATATAGTAACGTCGTGGGACAGTTACCTGAACAAGTAAAATAAAATGTTGGCTCGGCTGCAGCTCACCAAGAAAATGTCAGGTGGACTAGTGTTGCCTGGAAATTTAAAGTTTTGCCAATGCTGAAGCAGGGTGCATAAAGGGTGCTGACATATCTAACTCAGGTCAAATGATTTATGTTTTTTATTCAACAAACTTGCATCGAAGCATGCAGAAAAAACTGTTGCAGACCAAGGGAGAACTTAGGAACCAGCTGAATGAAGCTCAAGAGGCACGTTGTTGAAGCTGGACTGGACATGTGTTGTAGAAGCCTTGTGTGGCTTTGGAAGTGCAGACAATACGTCCTTTTATTATGCCGCTTTGTAATAGCCACCTTTCTGTGCCTTCGAAGGGTGTTCTACTGTGTGCCGTCCGTCATTCCGCATCAACGTCCTGTAGTGTCATTAAGAGTTGTATGTGTTAGCTCAAACAATTGAAATAATTTAAGTATAATTGGTATATAGTTTTTTTTTTCCTAGGGCTTTCCGAGTCCTGCGTGGAAGGTAGAAAGGGCATTGCGAGTGGCCTACTCATTGGTTCAATTAAGGAAGCGCCTTTCGAGAACTTCCTCCTTTTTGTCTTTGTGAAGTAACCTTCTTGAGAGGGAAGCAACAAAAAAAATCTGAATGCTGTCTGCCTGTGGCATACTTAATGCCAAGAGCCATTCCCTTCCAAGTGGACTTCCTTCTTTCAGAGAAACTGGTCCACCTCATAGTGTCTTGCAACTGGCAGAGTGGTCTGTCTAGAGGACTTCATTACCTCTCTCTTTGATGCAGACACTGCACAGAATATCTAAAACTTTGTTGCTTTTAAGTTAAAAGAAAAAAAGAATGCAAGGGTGCATATCTGCAAACAAAAAATTTAGTATCTTGCTCCTTCTTTTGGATGTATTTTAGCGAATGATGCTTGCTTTTATAGTACCTATACTTGGCGGCAGCTATTTTTTACTATATTTGTCAAGGCTAGCATAGCTTCTACAATGCTCCAGCGCTGTCAAGGGTGCTAGCACAAGCACGCGCATATGAGACACATGACGAAGCCACGTGCTCTTGTAGCAGTGCGAGGCTTCAGCACTGAGGAAGCTGTGCTGGCCTTGACAATGTAGCGGGAAACAGTTCCACCGAGTGTAGGGTGCAGCATTCTTTTTATGGCTATTCCCTTTATGTGTGGCGATTAACTTCCAGCCTCATCTCGAGGCCTTTATTTTGTCCCTAAGCTTTACTGCCACAGGAGGATGAAGAGAGTTTTTTCTTTTTTGTTCTTTCATCTCTTTGTGGCTGTAGTTTTATACTTTAGTACCAAATTATAATGCTCGTTAGTCTGTTTGTCTGAGCCTAATTACAACAGCATTTAAAGGGTGGATATATGCCATTTCCTTGTGTCCACCTAGCCTGTCTGCACTCGGTATGATTTAAAATGTAAATTGACCCAGTTGCAGAGGAGGAGGCATTGTTGTCAATTAGCGTGGACTTTTTTCTTCTATTGTATTCTAATGAGGCTCGTCTACATGTGAGCTGCATGCTCCATGATCTTGGCTCTGTCTAGCAAGGTGCCAAGTGTCCAGCTAGTGAGATCATGTTTTTTTTCTTTTTCTAAAACCTAAAATTTTTGATTGCCTTTATGTGCTCATCAATCAATCATTTCAATCAATCATTTTATTGCAGCTTTCAATTCAATACATGTGAATGCGGGTCCGTCAAAAGCCAATAGCGGGATAGGGACAGTTGCAATTTCCAGCCTTTTCTGGAGAAATCATTTCTACGATCCTGCACCCGCTGCATGTCATACTACTGTCTGCATTTTTCGAGTTATGTTTTCTGCACTATACGGGTAGGAACTGAGGGAGAGGAGGAGAAAAAAGTGCACGGGGACACCAGAGCGCAGAGCTTGGTTGGAACGATTATTGTCTGGACGCAAAGCTATTTGCCTTTATCTACACTCACTGCTCAAACACGTTTGAATGCCCGGCGTTCAGCCTCCTGCGTTTGCATTCAAAGACCGAGTAGAGATAATGGCAGCTAGCTCTACCCACTAAGCATTGCAACCAGAGCTCGTTGCTCTCATGTCCCTGCAGGCTCTCATCTCCTCTCTCTCAATTCCCACACATATAACTTTCCCGCTGCCTTTTTGGGGCTTGCCTATGCAGTTCACATTTTCGGCACTTCTTGTTTGCATGCATTAGTCCAAATACGTAGTAGGTATGTTGCCCTGTATGAAATCTGAGTATTCATCATCATAAAATCTGAGACATGATAGAAATAACAGAGAAGATGCAGGCAAGCTGAGGAACTTCCAACATCTTGAACATCTTGCCGTGGCTCTCCAGAGCCAAAAAATAAAGACTAAGACTAAAGACCTGAGACTTAGGAATAGACAGTAGACGGCACACATATGCCTAGTATGTTTTTTCTTTGGATCTTTTTAGAGAACGCCTTAACTTGTTGACAGAAGGTATAGAGAGGTTTTCAGAAGATGGTATTATAAGTGCAACATTTCTGTCTTTTTTTCTTTTTTTTTTTAATTGCTTAGATAAAAAAAAAAAAAACTTGTAGCAGAACCAGCTAGTATTTCCTAGCAGAAAGGAAGCGACCCAGCATTCAGTATTATCTTAAACTTTTTTTTAATTACACATTTTTGACAGTAAGTTATCTGAAACAATAAAACACAAAGTAAACATGCTATTTGTTGCACTGGCTGAGTGCTTAGCTGTACTTCTGTATTGTCTCAAGCTCCTTCTCTCTGATCATAGATTTCTAACTCTGGTTCTGAAGTTTCTTTCCTGAATTTCGGGGGACTTGGAAGATTGAAATTCTTAAAGAAATAACTTCTCATCAGTCACCTTTTTCAGGCAGCTGCTCGCTGTCATTGCAATACCAGACACCATAGCCCATAAAACTATGTTCTTTAAATATCAGTTTGGATAAGTCTGTCTCTTAAAAGCACTTACCGACGAGTATTTATTATATTTTTTTAGACATGTTACAAAGCAGTACTCCGTCTTTATCACTGTATACCTTGCACGAACATTCAACTGTTCACATGAAAAGGTTGTCGTTAATGTATTATGACAATCAATAAGCTTTATTGATTTTTTGCAATATCTATGAAACATTACCTGAAACCTGTAAGGCATACAGTCCTTGAAGTGTTTTAATATAGCAGGTACTGTAGCATATTTGCGTCCCTTTTCAAGGAAATAAACACTGAAGAAATTTCTGCTTGACATGCAATTGCCAATATAGTCAAATGTTTACTCCAATTTATTTAAAGTATTTTAATATATTTTCTAGATTTATTTCATCTGAGGGCTATCCAACCCCTCCACTTGTTATCTGTTGCAGGGGGATCTCTGACCAAGATAGCCTACTACTCCACAGTGTCACATAAGAGGGCCATCTACAATGCAGACTTCCAAAAAGTGAGTGGGCATCTCTGTTCTCTAGCCTGGCTTGTTGGCATGCGACTTGGAGTGCCACTGGCTCATGCCAACACGACCAGGCACACCTCGAGTCAAAGGTCTTTTAACATTGATTGCGTGCTATGTTCACTTTACGACACTGCTAACGCAAACATAACATTGACACCTTTTTGCGTTTTTCTTTAAAAGAATGTTGGTGGGCACAAAACTTCACCGCCTAGGTGAGCACTTCTCGGCGCTGTAATAGTTCTGATGAAAGCCCTTTGATTCCGAGAGAAAAACAAAGAAAATCGGAAGTTGTTTGTTAACATCTTGTAAACCCTGAGATGGGGAACGATAAAAAAAAACGGACGAACAGTCGATTAATTGCCAGCTCGCCTGCACTCTATCACTGCTTACAATTGTTTGTTAAGCAATAACGGTTTTGCGCTACATACATATTAGCTGTGTGAGATTTAATTTTCCTGCATCTCCTGTATCAGTATACACTGGCACGCATCACCTCATTCAATGTATGAGTGCAGCCGGTCATGAAACACATACCAGATATTTAGCACAGTGATGTGATTGCAGCACCATTGAGCTTACCCTGCTACATTCTGCTGCATTTCATCAGTGTGTCATGGATTCATATTTATGTTGTGCAAAAAGCTCATTTTACTTCATGAATGTGCAAACTAGTAGTTCAGCTTTCACTGCACGGCCAGATTGTTCCATTGAGCTTACGCAAATTTTGAGAACTTTTGATTATCGCCAAGAATAACATGTATTTTATTCAATCTCTGTATCAAACACGACTTGGTGCTCGGAAGTATTTGCGATATCTTTCATCGTTCATAGTCTGTCTCGGGCGGTTTATTGAGCTCCGTTGAGTGTGCTTCTCATTGTGCACAGATGCACTGTAGAGAAGCTAAGCCCTCGGAGAAGACATTGTAACTTTGTGCTTGTTGCTTCGCCGCAGCGCTGGCTCTTGTTTAGGCTATAACGCTCCACCAGGGTGGGATGATGCGCAACATCACCTCAAAAATTAAACAAAATGAATAAGTGAAAAATTTAGCTTGGTGAAAGTTACAGTAAAATTTGGCAAACATAAAACTATGGTTAGTCTTTGTGATTGACCTGTGTCATCCGGACAAATTGCCAGCATCATTGGTTGGGGTTAATTTTTGACGTGAAACTTTCTTTGGCTAGGTGTTGGGCATTTTGTGAAGCCTAGATAAAAGTGTTGCAGTGAGGATCAGCACTGATGGCTTTTGAGTGGGGGGGGGGGGGGAGGAAGGGGAAGGGGGAAGGGGAAGGAAAGGCGAAAGGCGGGAAGGCCATTGCAGTAGAGAAGCTGTTGCGCCAGGCGGAGATCAAACCCAAGCCATTTAGATGATAAGTGAGTGTCTTTCCAGCATGTCGTGACACATCGCTGTCAGTTGAGATGCCATTTGGCGGGAAAGCCCTGCGGCGCATCCGCTTTGCGTCAGGCAGATAGCAACTTGACACCCTGTCTCATGTTTTTAAAACCCGGGTTAGCGCTGGCATCTCCATTCCAGGAATTGCTATCGAGTATACACGCAACGTGTTGAGCCGGTCGCTAAACTAACCGACGAAGAGCGCCGAGAGCGTAGACACCACACGTTTCACTCGCAACACAATTGCCCAGCAATTTGCTATGCATTTTTATTTACTGTTTTTTATTCAATATTTATGGAAGGATACTTCGAGCTTGGGCAGCTACACTGAATCACGTTAATTAGGTGTAACTGGGCTGCGCTGTCTTTTTAATTTTTGTGTCTAGTTAACACCTCTAAACAGAGACCCAACTGTTTGTGGATGCAGTCAACTAAGTTTCAATTAAAACTAAATTAACTTCATCGCTGGAATGAAAGCTTTGCAATAACTCTTCTGCATTCAGCTGGATTTTGTAAGGTATATTAATGGTCTAGATGCTGATTTTGCATCATCATCAAATCTCTACATGTAAGATGCCATTGACACACTTAAAAATTACTTTTGCAATTTTAATATGCTTTTCAGTGGATGCTAAGAAGTGGTTGCACGGAAGTGGGAAGGCAAAAAAATGCACTGTCTCTTAGTTGGACAAGCCAATGCATGCATCTTAAACTAATATTTGCTGTGGAATGAATGAGGACAAAGAGTATGCTTGTGCTCAAAAAGTAGGGTGACCAGACGTCCCGTTTTGGCCTGGACAGTCCCGTTTTTGAGGTCCACTTCTGCCGTCCCTTTTTTTTCCCAATATAGAATCATGTCCCATTTTTGCAGGAGTACATAGTTTCGAAATTGGCACCAAGCGAGTATGTAGAAGCGAACCCAAACAATGCCTATTCGTTACAAGTATATTTTACAAAAATAACCGTAGGTACTTTAAGGGGGGACACTACCCAAAAAAGTTAATATTTTATCCACTTGACTGATTTAAATGACATTTACAGGGCTTGTTTCTGTTGCTGTGGAGAACATTTGTGCCAAGTTTTGTTAATTTGAGTGAAGTACAAACAAAATTGCAAATGTTCAAAGGTGAAAGGGGGCGTGTCTGCGTAGGAAAACTATCGTTTTGAAATTACTTATAAATTTGTCGTTTTCATGTATTATATTGCTTTAGGACAGTTCAGAGCAGATAGCTATGAAGCTATATTTTTATATTATACCGTCGATCATGACAAAAAAGCCACATAAACACAAAAACATTTTTTTTTTAAATTTCCATCCTTTGTCGAAAATTTTAGTTTTTGAGCATGAAAAATGACAAAAATAAAAAATACAAGCTCATAGCTATCTTCCCCTTAAAATTTCACCCCAGATAAACTCATAAAAATGAATCCAAGTTAAGTAATAACAAAACGATAGTTTTCCTAAAGTGAAATTTATGACAAAAAGTGGGATGGAGAAAAATGCGTTCAAAGTGCTTCAACCTCTACCTTTTCTTTAGCATCGGTGGACTGAAAATAATTTATAAAAAATTAACTATGCAGTGTAAACTAATGAAACTTTCTGGGAATACTCTCTAGATGTTGGTGGATATAAATATGGCATTTTTCAAAATCAACTTTTTTTGCAGAAATTGTTTTTTCTGGGTAGTGTCCCACCTTAAAAGATTTACCCAGAGAGTAAAATTTAGAACTGTTCTTGCCTACAAACACTTTCTCTCTTGCGAATACTCGTGTGTAGAAATATTTTTTTGAGTTACCTGATATAGCACGGATGTAGAATCATGTAGATATAGCACGCACCTAAAATTTCATTAAATTTTTTCTCTCAATCTAAAACATTAGTTTGCCACCCCCCCCCCCCTTTCCCCACCCTTTTCCACTGGGATGTCCCGTTTTCTACTTTGAGGAATATGGTCACACTATCAAAAAGTGTTTCTTGCTCCTCCAAAATTGACCTTGGGCAGCTCCGAAAAGTGTTTCGAAGTTCCTCGACCCAATCACACCACTGTTAGTGCCAGATGCCAAAGACTTGTCTTTTCTTCCTTTTCTTTTTATTTATCTAATCGGACGTCTAGGTGACCTAAAGCACAGTTCATTGACTAGCTGTAACAACTGTATTTTTCTTCATAGGTAGAAATCAGATATTTTTTTGCGCAACTGCTGACTGAAAGAATCTAATCCATTGACGTTTTTACAACAGAAATCCATTACCTTTCCACACCATTACCATAAACTTTGGTGGCAGACCTCACGAGACTCATGTTTGCTGTTTGTTTTGCGCGAGCTTGATCTATCTGGCTCCCGCTATATACTGTAGGGTCGGTAATGTATGCAACACTTTAATTTCCGCAATGCGAACTGAAAAATATGCAAAATTTAGGGAGGCTCGAATTTGTCCCCTGCCTAGAGGGCTGAATTCCAGCCTCTCAATTTTATTAAATTTAGGGGTTGCATACGTGTTTCGTGCACCCAATTTGCAAATAGTTGGGGGCTGTAAAAATAAAAGTAATTTCGCCAGAAATTCTTTTCCGAACGCATTGTCGAACTGCGTCGTCTTTGGGGCGCGCAGAACGGGAGCGGCAGCGCAGGCGGCGGGCCGGAGCAGCGGGAGCCGAAGGAGGAGCAGCCGGCAGAGACGGACGTGGAGACGGCACGGCTGCACTTTGTCAAGTTTGAGACGCGGCACATCGAGGCCTGGCTGCGCTTCGTCCAGGAGCGGCTGGTGGGGGTCCGCCAGAGGGCGCTGGTGGGAAACACGGTCAAGCTCACCGGGGGAGGGGCCTTCAAGCACAGGGACCTCATCGCAAGCACCCTGGGGCTCGGGTCAGGCACCGCACTCTCCGAGCGCTGTTCCCTTTCTTGACAGTCCGGCGTCCGATCCCGCCCACACATCGAAAGCAGTCCCAAAGTGGCTACGAGCGAGGCCGCAGAAGCCGGCCTGTCGCGTTGGCATAAATGTTGGCAGAAACAAATCTAGACAAACTATAAACCAAAAAAAAAAAAATAAAGTGCGAAGGAACACTTGAGGGCCCAGAATGCGAGACAGAACTTCGTATGTCATCATATGTTGTCGGATGTCGCGATCCTGGCAGGGCATGAGTGCCGCCGTCGTCACGGCATGGTGAACACACCAGTCAGAGACATGTCCCAGGCACCGCACCGTCGGAGAAAAAAAGAAAAAAACAGAAATTGGAACCGCTAGGCACGGTTAGATACACAGTGGGTTCCCCCCTTACCCCCTTGCATAGCATACATTTGAAATGGAGAGACGAGCAAGTGGTGTTTTCCGATCGGCCGACGTTGGCCGTGCTGATTGCGGGAGAAAAAGAAAATAAAAAATTTATCTAAAATGGTTAGGCGCGAGAGCTGCGGACCAGCGGCAAAGTTTGACCAGTTCGTGTTCTTTTTTTTTAGGTCTTCCTGTACCAACTAGCCTAGTTCATGAAAGGAGAATTTCAGCCTTTTTGCCAACGCACGAGTAGGATCTGGCAGGCGCTCCGGTTTGGAGCAATCTTACTTGGCCGCCTCGGCGTGGACGTCGATTTCGGGACTGCTACGTAGCTCCGTACCGAAACTAGGGTTTTAATGTGGTGCCAGGAATGCGTCTTCAGCTGGCGCATTTACCGCATCCTCATTCGTGGACCCCTCATTCTCTGCCCAACGATGGCAGACACCCATTCTGCTGTAACTCGCTCTTCAGCTCGAGAGTCCGTGGAAGCTTCCGCAGCCGGGACTTGTGACGCTGCAAGGACGGCGACACGTTCGCTCGAACGTCTCGCCAAAACTTGACCGACCAACCGCGAGGTTCACAACATCCAACAGCACGACGTGCCAGCTCCCGGCACGTCATTCATTGCCACTTCGAGGCCACTTTCGACGCATGGGCAGTATGGGACGCCAAGGACACCGGTGAAAGACGCGGTCTAGGCACCATACTTTTGGTACTCGGAGTAAGGCCCCTCGACAAAATTCACGTTTTACGTTTCTTCTAAGTACCGACAACCATTGTTGCGCGAAATTGCAAAACACGTGCCTCGAGCAAATGCTCCGCCGTCATTTTCTCCAAGGGCCACTTGTTTCAGCGCTCTGCCGCCGTTTGCTTTTGAAGCACGCACGAGGCCCGGGTCTCGTGCATCGACGCTATTCGCAAGACGGGTGCAAACGCGTCGAGGGGCTTTACTCGGGAATCGTTTGATGCCCGTGGACGTGGCTTCCCTCGAACGTGAACGTCTGGTTTCTCCGACGCAGTGTGGACATGGAGGATGAGATGGAGTGCCTGATCAACGGCTGCAACTTCCTCCTGAAGAACATCACGGACGAGGTGTTTGAGTACCACCGCCACGGCAACCCCGAGTACAAGTTTAACAACGTCGACCCCAACGTCTTTCCTTACCTGCTCGTCAACATCGGCTCGGGAGTGAGCATCATGAAGGTAGGTCTCCGGTCCTCTCCATTTTTGTGTCCTGGCTGCTTTTCTGGCAACTGAGATCTTTTTTCTCTTGAGAAGAAGGATTGGGTTTTATCTGAGTTTTTATTATTCTAACCTCCCTAGAATATCACGTTTGTTTTGTATGTTAAGCATTTCTTATTGATATCTCGCAACATCAGCTCCTTTTATTAAGTGCGTTGGTGTCGCAGGGTGCCAATACTTGTCTTTATTCTACAGAAATTATTGTTTCGATTGCAGCACCCTCCAACTACTTAATTTATATGGCTCAAAGTTCGCAGTGCAGACATCAGGAACTTTAAAATCTGACAAAAACAACCTGATTAAGACTGGCTGCCTTTAGACTGCAATTGACCTTTTGCAAAATTGCTAGTAGGAACGTGAAAATAGTGGACTTTGAGTTTGAAGCGAATTCAAAGTGAATGCTGGTTTTTGTAGAATATTTTCTAATCATTCGAGCCTTCTCTTATATAGCTTACTCATTTTGCTCATCTATCTTAGATTTGTATGTCGTCGTCTGTTTAAGCTTGGTACAGTATGACAAAGAATATTTTCAGTCGAGCTTCTTTTCTTACAGCGGAGCTGTTAAGGGCTAGGTTCCCCAGGATCGTGTCCGGTATGTCGACACAAACCTACCTGGACAGCTACCGCCATCTATAAGCGACGGCGGCAAGCACACAACCAGTATGGTTTCTGCCGTCGCTCGTAGATGGCGGCAACCTTTCCAGCTATCTAGGGTGCTACATGTCTGCTGTCTCAAGGTGAAGACATCCATTGTTGCCCTGAATGTGCCAGCACGTGACGCTCTCACGCACTCGGTGCGTGACTTGAGCGGTAAAATGGCATCTATGCATTAGCCAAAGCTATGCGCTCGAGCTGAGTTACACCGGATTGCGCGCACTTCAAAATGCTTAAAAAACCGATTGGGCGGAAAAATGGCTGAGATGTCTCCACTCGAGCAAAAGCATGCGTGTGTATGAAGGCACTCTACAGCTATCATAGAAGAATTGATAGTTGGGCGCCCTGGTGGGAATTCATTGTAGGAAACAACGCGAAAAACAGACGACGACGAAGAAGAAGCACATGTAACGAGCGCAGCGCTCGTCACGTTTGTTTCTTCGTCCTCGTCTGTTTTGCGCGCTGTTTCCTACGCTCCTACGCTTTTATCAGTTTCGGTTTGGACTCACGATGGGTCGGCCGCGCGCCCTTTCGGGGAAAGGAGACAGGCTGCGGAAGGAGCAGCGACGTACGCAGCAGCGCAAATGGGTCCACAACCGCCGCAAAGCTGCTGCCGCCTCCCTTGCCAAAGAGCACATCGCTCGCCTGGAAAGCCGCCGCCGAGAACAGAACCAGCGATGTAAAGGGCGCTGGCGGGCCAACGCCACGGACGACAATCGTGCCACGGAGGCCAAGCGCAAGCGCGAGGCCCGGCGACGACTGCACTCCACGCCGGCTGAACAGTTCTTGGGTGTGACAGCGAGGTTCCAGAGAAAGTTTGTGGAGAACCCGTTTGGTGTCATGTGCGGCGCCGTGTGCGACCGACTCTGGTTCGCCAGAGACGTATTCACGATCGGCGGCGTGTCGGACGAGAAGAAGCGGGAACCGGGCGTGTGCATGTTGCGACAGTGTATCGAGTACAGCTCCGCTGGTCTTCCTTCTTCACGAGAGTGGAAAGGCTGAACGTTTTTCTTAATCCCAGTTCCACAGAACTCGGTCACATCACAACACAATGGCAAATCGCACAACTTTTTTTTTTTTTTTTTCCTTCAGGTTGAGTCTGAGGACAAGTATGAGCGGATTGGAGGATCGGCAACCGGAGGCGGTACCTTCTGGGGACTTGGGTCTCTCATGACCAAAGCCAAGGTGAGCGCACGATTCGCTGGCTTTGTGCGAGCACCCTCCCCCGCCCCCCCCTCCACCCCACGTCCCTTCCTTTTGGAGAAGCAGCAGAAGTGAGGTCACAGGTGAGTGTGTGTCCGGGATGAACCGGGCTTGAAAGTTTCTGGTTCTCCCTGCATGTGTTTCACATAACAGTGGTTCTTTATAAGTAATTCTGGTTTGTAGCATGTTTTAAAAAAATTCTATTTAGCATTAATAAAATCAGAATTTATGAAAATAGGCAAGCCGTGGCTCACGTAAGCGAATGAGAGTGCAGCGGTATGAACTTAAGAAACACTTCTTAAGTTGTTCGAGCCTTTCTGATACTGCAAGTCCTCGAAAAGCTAGCACTGTCTGGACATGTGCCTAAATTCTTATCGACCCTGGCCTAGTAATTACTGAGGTATCGGCAATAAATTATTGTAGTAAATACAAGACTAAGTCTTTTTTTCTCTTCTGTTTTTTGTTGTTTGCCCCTAGTCTGTCAAGAAATAATTTGGCATAGGTTTGTCTACATGTTCTGATGAGCACAAGGAATCCTACCTCTAAGGGAGTGTTGTCCGTGGATTGCACTGTGTTCCACAGCCATGAAACATCCTTTGTTCCCCTTAGTTCAACTAGAGTGAAGAAGTTGTTCTTCTCCGCAGAGTTTTGATGAGCTGCTGAAGCTGGCAGAGGATGGAGATCACCGCAGCGTGGACATGCTGGTGAAGGACATCTATGGGGGGAACTACAACGCCATGGGCCTCACTAGTGACCTCATCGCTTGCAGCTTCGGCAAGACCATACGCTTCACCAGTGACAACGCTTTCTCTTCACGTGAGTGGGCACCTTCCTTAGGCTCAATGTCTGACTCTCTTTTTGTATTCCAGCGTTTGCTATGTGGCCTTCCATACAAAGTATGAAAGAAAATTAAGCACTTCATACTTTATTTTGGTGAGTTCTGCGCAGCATTTTAGGTAGTGCCTGACTTTCACAAGTGAGTTTTTTGGACAAGTGCTCGTGAAAATGACAGACTTTGTCCCCCTGTTCTGGTGTTTCGATAGCATGGCACTCGACTTGCGAGATTTGATGTGAATCAGGAAAATTTGAGTTGTAGCAGCCGCCAGAGAAGCAAACCAGTTTTATTTTTTTCAATCAAATTTTTCACGAGGCATACTAAACAATGTGTAAGTTCATAAGCCTGTGGTTTCATGTAGAAAGAACTAGGATGTGGAAATGCATTCACAACGCTCGGCGGCACCAGCTAGTAGCAGTAAAAGGTATCTTTTTCCCTCTGTGGGATCTCTGGCACTCGCACCCATAGACTTTACATACAGTGACGCTGCGTGCCCATGACAGCGACAGTGACGCCGCATGTTCATATGTTCCAGCTTACATTGTCCAAGACCGTACTTCACTGCTGTCTGACGCCGTCTGCCCATGAGGAACGTCGTAGAGTGCTCACATTGAGGAATGATGGGGGTACGCCGACGTTGCCCGCAGGGGACTTCAGCGAGAGCGACATAGCGCGGAGCCTGCTGTTCATGATCAGCAACGACATTGGCCAGATTGCCAGCCTGTATGCGCTGATGCACGGGCTGACCAGGGTCTACTTCGGAGGCTACTTCCTCAGGGGACACCCGTTGAGCATGCACACTGTCTCCTTCGCCATCAACTACTGGAGCAAGGTGGGGGCCCAGTCCCGTTAGCACGTTGACTCTGAACGGGCCGACGATTCAAGGGGCAGCTAAGGTCAACCTTTTCTGCTTCTGCCAACCAACGCGCAATGTGCCGGACAACAGTAATAGTAGCAGAGTTTCTGTTGACTGGGAAACTCATGATTGTAGGGCCACTTAATCAGCTTGGAAGAGTTGGGGAAATGTTATTGAGGCAAAATATTGCGAGGGTCGGGAGAATTTGTGAACAGGCACCCTTGTATTGCACACTTCCGTTGGCTTGCATGTTTGGGAGACCCAGGTGTCAGTTTTCGGTGTGTAAGTGCGGCACAAGCTTGCCGATAAACTGGGCGAAGGAAAGGATATAAATTTAAAAGGTACGAGGGACTCACAGGGACATAGAAAAGACGGGACAAGTGCTTTACTCGCTAACTAGCATTTAGTGCAATTACAAGGAAGAGAAGGACGAAGTGGGAATAGTTATGCTTAACCAACTAGCCCACCTTAATATTTTAGCGAAGGAAAGGAACCCCACCGATAACACATGAAAGTATTTGTTGGGCTAGTTGGTGATGAACGTTTTGAACCATGGTTAAAAGCGCTAAAAAGACGAAGACAAACACGGGTACCCTTATTTGTCTTCTTGCTTGTGTTCGTCTTCTCTCTTGCATTCATCATTTCATCTTTTAGCGCTTTTAACCGTGGTTCAAAACGATAACATGTGGCATCCTTTTCTGCATCTTGCTTGTGTGCTCCACACAAGCAAGATGCTTTTTATGAGTCGTTTTATATAAGAAAATCATCATGCACGTGCATCACGACCGAGCATCGGGAAAATTCATGGCAAATTGCTAGGCAATTGTGTTGCATACGTAAAATGTTCTGGCATCACAAATGTTTAGCGGTACTCTTAAAGGGCCCATGAAACGAATTTTGGGCTGCAATAAATCAATTTATGTTGGTATTTTACTAATAGCACTTCGTTCAGTGGGTCAAAAGAAAAAAGGTAGAAAGTCAAAAGTCTGACTTTCGGTTCGAAAATTTGAAAACACAGCGGACTATTTCGTACCTCCTTCCCTTCGTAAGCTCACTGCCTTTTCTCTGCAATACATCCGCGGACCCCGCAGCGCGTCACCGGGCCCAAACGCACGTCACACGACACCGGATCTCACTTATTCCCTTCACCCTTAAGCTGACATTGTGGTGGAAGCTACGCGCTTGCCGGACCAATCAGCCGCCTCCCTTTCATCACCTGACCTCATTCTCTGCGCGTGGGTATGCGCGAGAGAGCGTGATCACGTGGCAAAAGTGTGGCTGGCCCAAGGAGCACGTAGCTTCCACAGCACTGTCAGCTTTGGGGTGAACGGGGTGGGGAATGCAACTTTTGTCTGAATTTTGAGCGACGGCTAATCTTCTAGGGGGACAATGGATGTGTCCGGATTAGACAAACGAGAGTCCGAGCAAGAGGGGACTCCCCCTTTCCGTCTTCTTGAACTGTTTGATAGAGTGCGCGATTTATGAGTTGAGGAGGAAAGCTAAACAGGAAAAAGTTGGAAAAGCGTTTCATGACTCCTTTAAGTTTCCAGACGCCTATGTTCACGGCACTCTTCATCAGATAGTTTAATACATACCACGTGTACACCTGACAGTTGTTCCTAATACGAAGCGATACTACCACTAATCGAGCTGATAAAGCGGGCTATCTTTCAGAGCCTTCTATACTTGCAAGCTCCTCTCCCTCGATGCACACACGGGTGGTCGAGCTCTGCCTCGCCTACCTCGTTCCTCCTGGCCTACCCTTCTAGTCACATGACCTCCCCGTTGACCAGTCAGCGTTGAGCACCTCACTCCTCTTCTCCTACTCGTCGACCAATCAGTATCGAGCCTCACAACCACGCTTTTATCTGGGCTTCACAAAATGCCGCACACCTAGACAAAGAAGTTTCACAATAACAAGCTTCATGAACGAGCGTCGGCAACTATCGACACGGACGAAATTCATGAACGAGCAACACGCTGGGAGTGTTACACAGCGTTAAGGTTGTATATGAAGTTTATATATAAAGTGTGAGCCCCGTGCCTGGGTCGGTGTGGTGGCAGTCAGATACTACGACCACTGAGCCACGTAGCATGGCTACTCTGGAAGCATTGTGCTCCCAAAAAGAAGTGCAAGCAAGAGCAGCGTGACGTCGTACCACGTGACCGCTCGCCTTATCGACGTCACGAAAAAGCCGCATAAGGTAGCACCCGTGCGGCGCGCTCGTTCGCTATCACAAGCCGCACACAGAGTGTGGTTTCTGCGGGACAGATTCTGCGCTCCTTCGTCTTCGTCAGCGTGATCAGGCTCGTGTATTTTTCTGCGTCCATCCTGCCTGGTCCTTCTTTCAAGTGAGCAGTGTGCTCCTATCCTCACGTACGGCTGTGCGACGTGCGCCTCGGTAGCAGACATTTTGTGCATTGCGGCACGACACTGGCTGGCGGTAAAGTGGGTGTGGGAGGAGCTTACGGGCGCATTCTCGACTTTTATTAGACTGTAGTTCAAACCACCGGTGGAGCGTGCGGACAGCCTCGCTTTGACGTATCGTCGTCCCGTTTCTCCAGGGCAAGGTGCGGGCCTCATTCCTGAGGCACGAGGGATACCTGGGCGCCATCGGCGCGTTTCTCAAGGGGGCTGGAGAGTATGGTGAGTTGCGGAGTTTGCACGGCATTTCGCACTGTTCGGGAGAGCGTAGCTGCGTTCCGTGAGATTTGTCGGCGTCAGATCTTCCAACGAGGTTAGTTTTGCGGAGGAGTGAAGAAACATACGTAAAAGCAGGGATGAGTTAGGGTCAAATGCACACGAGCGAAAGGGCAGCAACGGCTAAAAATATGCGTAAAAGTTGTCCACAATGGTTTTTTTTTTTGCTATTGCAATGTTGTTTAAAAACTGCTTGTGTGGCACATAGTGCTTTGCTGAAGTTGCAGCGTAGGCTGTAAAGCCTGGTGTTCCTCGATACCCAGCCTGAGCTCAATTGTTTTGCGCAGTTTTAGATGGGTAGCCTTTTTTTGGTGCTTGCTTTGGTATGCATATTTTATGATAATGCATAAACAGATATATATAATTATCTAAGCCCTACAGTCAGGCACGTAGCCAGGGGGGGGCCATGGGGCCTGGGCCCCCCCCCCCCGAAATCTTCCATTTTGCTGGGACCTCCTATCCTTGCCTCCCCCTCATACAGCATTTTGTCATGGGCGGGCCCCCCACCGAAAACAAAATCCTGGCTACGTGCCTGCCTACAATATGCATAAGAAAAATTCTCCTAGTAGGGAGTTTTAGCCGATTGTCTTTGCATTCCAATAAGGATTCCCGATACTGCGGAGAAGCCACTGCTCTGCACGCAGAATGGTTTCTGTGCATTATTGCATGTCTGTCTTTTATTTTGCAGTTCTTTTGACGCAGAATGTGTTTTATGCGGCGTTTTCTATGAGAAGATTGTCGTGAACGAGCATCATAACGCACGTCATGAATGAGTGACACGCTGGGTGCGTATAGACATTAAGATAGCATATAGAGTTTGAGCCCTGCCGATACGGTGGCAGGTTGAGGATGAAAATAATAAATTAATTAAATAGTAACGAAGAATAAAATAAATAAACTACATAAAAAAAATTCAACGAATAAATAAGGAACAAAAATTAATAAAATAGGACAATAAAGTAAAAATAAACGAAAACAATGAATAAAAAATTGATAATAAAAATCATTGAAAAATCTCGCACAAGCGACAGTCAAGATCAAAGTGCAGTACACACATGCACGGAGGTCTGACCATTGTGCAAGGGCAAAGCTCAGACCTTTGTGCCACTAACCAAAAGTCCTTGTTATTAGCGTGGTTCTTGGGTTAGTTGGAGAGTAACTAAGGAGACTATGGTAATCATAGCTCATAATGGAAATCAATTTCTTTCTTGTACTGGTTTCATGCTTTTAGAATTATCAAAACTTATTTCATGGAAGATAGCAATTTAAATGCTAAACACAAATCAAGAAAGGGAAAAAAAAATGTTATGTTACTGCAGCCAAAGTGCAGAAAACTAAATATGTATTGTTATAAAACATAAACTTCGTAAAGCACCCTCAAAACAGTTTCTAGGAAATAAACTTGGAACAGGCAAAACCCCAGTTATGAAGAACTTCTATCTTTCCGTTATGCAATCAGCTTACCCCCGTAATCTGAAACCCGTGCAGCTACTAACAGTCTCTGAGAAAGCCGACAGTTCTTTCGGCATTAATCGCTACTGGGTATATGTAGTAGTTTTGGCATAAATATAGGGTGTTCGCAGCAATTTAGTAGGTTTAGAGTCAAACTATTTTTCCCGCCTTAATTTGCCAGTGCATCCTTCTGTAGCAGAGGCTTTGGCTTGAGCAAAGCTCGTATCGCAGCAGATAAGGGAAACAAATTTAGGAGTGTGCTGACTGGGTACAGTTTCAGATAAGCAGTGTTTGTCGCGCAAGAGCTCCCATTCTCCCGGGCAGGTCGTCGGCAGAAGTTTCTGAAATATCTCCGTGTTTTTTCCCCTCCTCTGATCCTATTGTGAAGGCTAGAGATGTCATCCAGATATGTGTCAGTCAGTCACAGGCTTTCCTGCCAAGGTGGGTTCATTGTTCGTACCAAACAGAACCTTTCTCATTATGCTCGAATAATTAATTTATTAAAAATTAAAGGCTTCATTTAAGAAGCCTGGGAAAGTGTGGGATTGTTTGTCTTTCGTGTACTTACCAGGTTTGGCACGAGTTGTAGTGCTAGGACACCACAGTATTTCCAGGTAGTGTGTTAATTGGTCCTTTCACGGCGAAGAGCGATCAGAAAAGACAATATTTCTTCGAGTAACTAATATAATTGTGATACTAAATTATGCTAGTAACATCAAATTAAACGATGCAAAGCTAGAATAAACGATGAAAACTGGAAGCAAGCAGGGGTCTGCCACCAGTGGGCAGTAGCGAGCTTGTTTACAAACACCATTGAGTAGCCCCCAGTCTGTACTTGCGGATAAGAGGTATGACGTCAAGTTTGTGTTTTCGAGGAGTTATCATTTTAGGGTCACCAAGGGGCTAGGTGCTAAACTCGCATATAATTTAAAAAAGTGCAGGTTTTCCACAGGAAGGTTTGTTCAAAACATTTTTTTCTTTTTTTGTCATTTTATATGGGTTCCATTCTACCTCAAGGGGGCGGTGCAACGATATTCAGTTGGAATGTTTTTCACTTTACATGAGCTTACTGGCACTAGTGAAACCCAAGTATACTCGCACCAAGAAACCTCTTTGTTGCAGTGTAATTTTTAGGTCTGGGTGTTGAATAAAAATTTTTACCCGATTAATTGCTACCTTTTAATCGATTAATTAATCTGTCTTGTTCATTTACCTGCATACTATTTTTAAAAATGAAATTTTTGCCTTTTGCTTATAGTGTGTTCAACGACGCAATACACAATATTGATTATGAATCAACCTCGATGTGTAGCTGAGAACAGTCCAAAAAACACAAATCTTCTAGAAGTGCGTGACGGAGCATTGCTTGCTCGGCTCCGCGCGCAGCAATATCCTCCAGCAAGAGCGACCTCCTTTGATTGCTCACAAGAGTCTCTGTTGCGCTAAACGGACACTCGCACGGCGTTGAAGTGGTCGGGATAAGTGTAACTTTCTGCACTTCTCTGGAGTTACAAATCTTGCCCCAACAGTTTATTTTAGGCTAAAATTTCACGTCAAGTTTGCCCTTCATACAGGTGTTCTCGTCGACGTCTGCCCTGTGAAAGCGTTTTAACTTCTAGTTTCTTTTGGTTCGTCAAAAATTTATCAATTAAGCGGTCGAAAAAATTAATTGCAATTAAAGCATTAATTGATTAATCGGTAGGTTAGTCAACCAATTGCCCAGGCCTAGTCATTTTCATGAGTGTTTTCTTATAATCTCTCTTTCGCAAAACTTGATGACATAGTCTGGAGGTCGAAGTGGGCATAGCCCCCAGTGACGATATTTGAATCCGGCTCAAAGATTTCACTCGAGCATTGTGTGAGTTCTCGATTTGGGCTCTCGATAATCAATAGCTCGACAAGTATTCGGGTAGTGGCCCGTGTCCAATCGCTGCGATGACGACAATAGCCGAACCCTAACAGTGTCTGGAACTCGGCTCGTGTCCTGTGCTTTGCCAACCCCGCGGCACGTGGCTAGGATAAACACTGGCGGCATATAATCGACTTCAGATAACATGGCCACCGCTTGTTCTGACTGCGAGTTGAAGGGAAGAACGTTGCTTGTCTTTATTAAATTTTGTTTTGTTACTTCCATTTTACGATAAGAAAAACTGACGCTTGCTTCATAGGTTATAAATGCCAGGGATTCATTCTAAGTGGTATTTACGCAAAGTACAAGAATCGTTGCACCTTCCCTTTAATCCTAACGCTCTTCGTACTACGTTGTTTGATATGTTTAAAGGGAAGATGGGGCACTTCTGCATTTGAGAAAAAACACGAATTGCGTTCATTTGGCCTTTAGAATAATAGATGTCACAATTATGTTTCAATGCGACGTGCCGGAGAGCCATAGGATCAATTTCAAAATAGGGCTGAAGCCCCGCCTCCCCAGCCTTGGGCAGCCAAAAGATCCGTCGATGACGTCACATACAGCGACTTTGTTTTGCATTTTCTCGCGTTTAAGAATACTTGCGCAGCAAATGGTTTGGGTATTCGGGTTCACGGGGTAAAAACACACTAGAATTACTTCTAACTCATTTTTTTCAAGAAGCTCCGTAGCTTCCCTTTAAGGGGATAACTTTTTTGTTTATAGTACTAATAATGACGGTTAATAGCACTTGCAAAGCATTAGAATCCCTTGCTACATGAATAAACCGATATCAATACACTAATGGACCTCATGAACGAACAATGGAGGGACTTTGCAATCAGGTGAACATGTCAGATCATGCATTGGTATAGAAAAGCACTTCTGTGCTGCTGTTGATTATAATGAGGACTACACGGTCGGGAACAATAGAAGCTAGAACATATGAATGCACTTTGTCACTCGCAGAAGGGCGATCGGATGACAGCACGTGGAACATGTGCTGCCAAGTGTTGAATGTAAGCGATCTCTCAGACTCTGTTGGTGGTTTGTGGAACCACCAACTGGTCCCACGAGACATTTCGAACGCATTGTCACATTTGTTGCCCATGACTACATTGAATACCTTTTCCCCGCGTATTTATTTATCTCCGTGTCGTTTGTTGCGAGTAAATTGTGGCCCTTTTGTCGCACTTTCTGCTTGGAGACATTTTAATTTTCTGGTTGCAGACACGGAGAAGTACTCTTGGGGCGAGAACTATGCGGGAAGCTCTGGCCTGCAGAGTCCCATCCCAGCGCAGATATCGCAGCACAACAGCACCATGGTACCACACAGCACCTCAAGCTCTTGTGCCAATTTTGGTTGTCATTTGGTGATTAATACGTGACTTCCACGTGACGTCATAGCACCATGCTGATGGCGGTGTATAGAGACTGTCATTCTACCTTTAGCTTGCATGCATCTGATGAAGAAGTGTGGGTTCACCCTTTTAAAATTTTACGTGCTCACTTAAGCGAGTCAAAAGCTAAGGCCATTATGGCATCTCTTTGTAAGTAGAACCTCGTTGATACGTTTTTCAGGGGATCGGGAAAATAAAACATACAATCCGGGAAAACGTTAGGAATGGGAACGCCATTTGGGGGGCACGCTAGAGGAAAGACAGGTAGCAGCTGTCACGAAACAGTTTATTTTATGCTAACATCCTTAGGTGAAAAGACTGTGAGTGTGCAGGCGAGCTGGTGGTAGCTAATCACGTCATTTAACACCTGAGACTGTGGTGCAGAAAATTAAAAACTTTTACTTGAAGGCACAGACACAGAAGGGAACGTCTTCTGTGTCTGTTCCTTCGACAAAAAGTTTTTCATTTTCTGCACCACAGTCTTAGGTGTTAACTTAAATTGGCTCAGAAAAAGTTTGTAAACATTCTTTGGGGTAAACTTAAATTAACATACTGTAAAAGTTTGTAGGTGTGATCTCAAATACGTTCAGAAAAAGATAGTAATTTCCACCTGGCACTTTGGGTGACTGAAACGCGGGCGAGCGACGGAGACCTGGGCTTGAGGAGGGGCGTTTACCGATGTCCTCGTTGGTTTGTTTCCGCACAATCGTGCGCAACACTTCAGTGCACTAAGGCCGTAAAGGAGTTCTTGTTGGACGACATGCTGCAGAGCATGTGCAGGAGAGATTGCGGCCTGCTAGACGAGCTTTGACAGAAGCTTCTTTACACGGACCTGGAAGACTACCAGAACCTGCAGCGCATCAGGGCGAAGTCCTTGCAGTTTCTCTCATGTATGGTGCGTGTGGAGCCAAGAATCGCGCGACAACACGGAACAGCAAACAAACAAAAACAGAACAAAACACAAGGATTCACCAATTCTGTTTATCATTAAAAAAAAAAAAATTGTTGCCAAATAAACGTGTTTGAAATAAAGAAATTTGCAAGTGAAAAGGTTCTCAACTTTTTCGGTTCGCATTTCTCACGTTTTTTTTTATGGGGGTTGACTTGAAAAGCATTTTGTCTGCCAACAACACACCTTTCTTTTTTTGACTAGCAATACAAAGGTGGTGCATTGTTTCCCTTTCTCTGTTCCATTCGTTCGCTGGTATGTTTTGCGCGAGTCTTGGTTCCACATGTGAAGAAAGCTGCAGGAACTGTTCCCAGCTGACACTGCAGGTTCGAGTACTCCTCCACATTCGTGGGAAGAAGCTTCTGTCAAAATTTGTCTAGCACACCGTGATCTGTTCGGCGCATCCATCCAGCCTCTCATCTGGCAAGACCAAGACCCAACGAGGTTGGGCAAGACCTTTTTGCGTCTGTGGTGTATTGAAGTGTTGTGCACTCCTTCGCAAGCCTAGGACTCCGTCGCTTCTACTCCGACCCTTCTCGAGCGGGACCACACCCTCGTAATGCCTCGGGTTAGTAAAGGTAGTGGCACTTTGCGCTAAGCCTCTCCAAGCGTTCTGTCTCGCGCGGCACGTAACAACAGCACACAATTCTTTTGCGTATTAAAGGGGCGCTGCAACGATTTTCAGACTTTGGTCAATTAACTACGGGAATTAATCTATGTCACCTATGAAACGAAGAACAGAAAACCGTGTTTTCTTGCTCACGCTAGTTTTTATTTAGAAAAATTAAACAAATCTAAGGTCAAAGTGCCTCTCAGCACTCCTGTCGTCTTCCGAGTGACAGACTCTGGGAGATTACCTTGTGTCCCGTTGGTTTCTTTCTTCAGAGACCCCAGCCGCTTCCTCCGCAATTGTTGACTTTTCAAGGATCAGCATCGTCGAAGGTTGTGGCGAGCGATTGACACAAAAGGCGGTTCGCCACGGGGTTGACGGCGAGTGTAGTGGCGGAGGGGGACAGCTTTTGTTGACTTCCGTGTGTCCCCCAGAGACGTTTCAACGTAGTTCTCGTAACCACCGCACGCGGATGCATATTGGCAAATAATTTGTTGTTTTTTTTCTTTCGCAATTATGCGACAGAATAGCAGTTTTTTTGGGGCAAGGTGGCACATTTTTTGTCACTTGTGCCTAGATAAACGATATAAAAAATACAAACTGCAAATTCTTTCAACATTGAAATCGTTGCACTACCCCTTTAATGCGATAGCGCCGTGACTGTAGCGATAGGCGTTGCACTTGAACGACAGTGCCAATGTGCAGTCGTTAAGTGGTTTGGTCGATCCTGGATGTCCCTCGTCTCCCCCTCCGTGTGAATGCGCTACGGAGGCAGACGATCTGCGAACGTGTTGTCAAGTGATTGATCCTGTCTGCGAATCTGTCTCTCGTGTGAATCGGCCTGTGCCGTCGGCGCTATGTCGGCGAAAATTAAAAGTAGCGCTAAAGACGAGGACAAGTAGAAGACACTTGTCCTTGTCTTTAGCGCTACTTTTAATTTTCGTAATGTATAACCAACTAGCCCGTCACATGATTCTTGTACTATGTCGGCAGCTTTCTGGACGTAAGAACTGGAAAAGCAAATGCACTAACCAAAAAATTAATACATGCACTCCTATAGGAGCTTGGCAATACCGGTGCTTCCAGACGTAAAAGTAGGGAAAATGCAAAGACCGGGAACATATCAACGTGGTTCCACTGTAGATAGAACTGAGGAAGGGATAAGAAGGCTGACCCAATTTATTTCAATTAAAGCAAATAGATTCACCGTCATATTTTCTGGTGGCCCTACCTTTCCTTACCACTTCGCACTTGTTGTGTGGGGAATCACTTCAACCCCCGTGCTTTCCCAGCGCACGTCCTAGCGGACAGACGTAGGTGATTTATGTTGAGAGGATCATTCCTGTTGCAGTTTAGTTTGTCCATAGTGTCTACTGGCTCGATGAAAGAGTTCTTTAAGAAGTGGATCAGCGAATCATTTTATTAATCAAATCACATTGTGGCATGTAGTCAATGACCTATGTATCCAGCATGCTCATGGTATATCAGTACAAGAGAATGTTAAAGGGAAGCTGAAGAGCTTTTCGAAAAAAATGAGTTAATGGTTGATTCTGACGTGTTTGTGCCTGCTGAGTCCACATATCACAACCGTTTGACCCAAAATAATCCCTAAACGCGAAAAAAAGCGAAGAAATCAGAAGCGATCGCCACAGCGGCACGCCATTGGCTAGTCACGCGTGACGCGCCACTACGTCATAAAAGGACCATCTCGATTCTCGTTTGCTCCGTCGCTTGCGGAAGTAGCCGGGTGCCGGGTCTTCTGCTCTTGTAAATCGGGTTCGGCTTCTGATTTTTCGAAATCTTTCGGTGGATCCGAAAGAGGAATGTGTCCAGACGACCCTCGACGTTACAAATTACGCGTTCCAGCCGTTGCAAAGTAGAAAAATGACCCCCCGCAGTAATACACGCAGACACGAGGAATCGCTTGTGCGGACGCGACATGGCCGGCTTCATACCTTCAGGAACGTACTGACTGCTACTTATTGTAACGTAAAACATTGACAATAAATTAAGTGTTATTGACGGGACGCCTTAAGCCGGATTAGCGTGACCCTCCCCAAAACGGTCGTCAGAGGACAAGAATTCTGCACACATCGGCCTTCGTGCTTGCCAGCTGCTGGACGCGTGAGCGTGCAGGCTGCATTGTTCATCAAGGCTGAAGTGGTTTGAAGGGATAGTATAATCGGCTTCGGGCGACGGGAGAGCTTTCCCTGAGATGAGACGGGTGATAAGACAGGGTCGCCGTTCTGCCACCGCCATGTCCTTGCGCACTATGCGAATACTGTAGAACCCTTTATTTTCGCGGCCCCTATTTTTCGCGAATCGGTCACAGAGGACATAACCGCGGCCATTAAATTTCGCGAAATCCAGGCGCCTGCATTGAAACTCTTAAGGTTCGAATTTTTCGCGTGCCCTTAAATTTCGCGAATTCTTCAATTCGCGAAATTCGCGAAAATTAAGGGCTCGCGAACATTAAGGGTTTTACAGTAACTGCACAGAAGGTCCATCCTTGTGATAGCGGTACCCTCTGCTGCGTTTAGTTTGTTCGCCACAAACTATTACGCCATTATAGTTTTAAAAAAAGCGGAGATGTGTGCCCGGCAGTTCTTAATTTGATGTCGAAATCGTGAGCTTCCTGGGCCTCTACATTCGCATACTTCTACCAAGATTTGTTGACTGCATCACTCCACCACCAAGCATTATCACCGTCCGATCACATTTCTACGGCACAAATAATTGTTTCATGACAGAAACTTTACACGAAAAACACTGCTTAACTTCTAAAAAAAGAATTCAATTCAGAACAGAAGGTCACATGCTTTGTATTTCCAGAAAGCTCTCCTGAAGAGAATATGAACCTTTGGAAAGAAAATTTAACAAAATTTATGTTTACGTTTAAAAAATATGTGACCTCAAATAATGTCAGCAACTGTAAAAAAAAAAAGTTTATGCTGAAACAAGTTGCACCGTGAAAGTCGCATTATGAATCGCATGACCACTTATTAAGCAAGCCCTCCTCTCCCAAGTGACTGGGTAGCCGAGTAGATTAAAAGCAAAAGAAAATAATCTTGGGCTATTTAAGATTGTTTTCTTTTGTTTCCCAGATTTCCCGGACCGTAGTTGGTTCGGAAAATATGGTCACTTCAACAATATAAGAAACCAACACTAAAACACTAACATAAGGCGGTTAACACAAGACAGCCAGTGGAAACCCGCTAATCGGCTAAATGATTGCGGCTTTTCTAGCACACTGCACAATTCTAATAACGTAATAGCTTTTTTCTAGAACAGTCGACCTCCAATTCCTACCTAGTTACGTTTCCTCTTTGCTTGTGACTTTTAATGCGCTGAATTGCCTTCTTACCTTTAAAGGTGGTCGGCAAAGCGTAGGGTTCAGGCGAGCCTTGTTCAGACCCAAACCCTATACATACATAGTTTTCATATGCGCCGTCCGAAACACGTTTCGAGCAAAAAACGGTGTGCTTGCTCAAACCCACCCACCCCTTTAAAATCTCGGTGACGAAGTGGAAAAGACGGTAAGCGGGAAGAACAACTGCGACGAGCGCTGTTCGTGAAAGCTGGCTGCTACACATGAGTACGGCATCGTGCAACAGCACGAGTCAGTTGCTTCGGTGCCACGAGAATTCTGCAAACACGTGAACAAACAAGAGAACGATCAACACGTCAGGCGATTGAGTGAATAGCATGACCGGTCAACGGATAAAAGCAAGCGCTATGCAGCGGCAGAACGACGACGGCTCGAAAAGACACTAGAGCAGCCTACGAGGAAAGCGCGGCCAGCCGCGGCGGGGTCCCCCCAGCCGGTCCTTTTGTGACGCCGGCTGACGGGCTTCCTCCTCTCTCCCCTTTCCCTCTGCTTCGGAGAGGCGTGGCTTCGGCGCTACTTTAAGGCGCTTTTCCGGTTAATCCGCGCAGAAAATGAACAAACGAATACGATATTCGTAATGGCTGAGGTCTCATTGACTAAGCTCAGGTGTTTTTTCTCATATTTAAAACTGCTTCAGCTTCCCTTTAAAGGAATGCCATGTTTATCTGCGTTTCCATTTCCTAAATTGGCTGGCCACAATGCCAACCTGGCTTTACCCAATTTCAAATGCAAATTTGTACTAGCAGCTTGCACCAAACTGACTCAATGCCACGACAACGCAAGTGTCATTTAGCAGTACATGTAACGGTGTCACCGCAATCATTTGGAGGCTGTTCAGTCGGAGAGCTTTGTTTTCATTCCTGTCTGAAGCTTTGCAATGCGACTGACTTTGGGGATGTCTAGCGCAGGGATGCATATATTTCGATCTCGAGGAACCCTTATTTGCCAAGACTGATGGCAGACGAAGCCTAGCCGGTCCTGGCATTGATGCAATAAAGTGGTCCAGGGGCCTACAAGTAAACAGTAAAACAGATACTAGGAAGTGTTTTTGGCACATACAGGGAGTTTCCGAGAAAGGAGAACCATGTTTTTCAGCCCGGATAAATAAACTATGCATCGCAGAAAGCTCGAACTCTGTGAGAATATGATACTAGCGGTTGGGATAGAACTCGAAAGTTTGAGAACAGGACGTTACCCGAATAAAAAAATAACTGGGAAAAACAAAATTTATCCATCCGCCAACATCCACCTGAACCTAATAGCATCAAAACAAGAACTGACCTTGTGGAAGCTTCAGAAATTTATATCAGTGAAAAACAGTTGTCAGCAGGAAAGAGAATAGTTTTCTTTCACTGAAAGAGAGGCCACAGGCACCTACAATGTTGTCTCTCGCTTTGACGATATTAGGTTTAGGTGGACGTCGTCTCTTAGAGAAATTTGGTTTTTATCAATTGTCTTTTGATCCAGGTAACGTCATGTTCTCAAACTTCCGTGTTCTATCCCAACCGAGCTCTCACAGAAAGTTCTCACAGAGCTCGAACTTTCTGCGATGCATATGCATAGTTCATTTACACGGTTCTCTTTTCTCTGGAACCCTCTGTAGTTATGCATCAATGGGTGGCTTAGGTCTGCTAAAATAGTGCTTAAACTGGGAAAACACTTTACTCTGAGGGAAGGAAATTTTGGAGCATGGGGAACCTATGGGGATACTCTGATAAACCCCTGTGTTTGTAGGAACCTAGTTTGAGAACTCATGGTCTAGCGGATCCGGGATGAATGGTTGGATCTCTGCAGATTGACCAGCTAGAGATGGACCGCTTTGACTGGCAGCTGGTGTACTGCCCGCTGCTCGAGGACCCCGCCAAGTACCTGGCGGACACCGTGGATCTGACGCAGGATGCAGAGGCTCGGACCTACTGGCTGCAGTGCTTCCAGGACGCCATCGACAAGGTCAGGCCTGGGGCTGCTCAAGGGCCGTGCTCAAAAGTGTTGTCGGAACCCTCGTCGAAAGTATCGGGACCCTTTTCAAAAGTATTGGCACGCTTGTCCACAGTATTGGCACATCTGTCAAAAGTGCTGCCACCCTTGTCTAAAGTATTGGCACATTTGTCGAAAGTGACAGCGCCCTTGCCGAAAATGTTGCCACCCTTGCACCAAGTGTTGGCATTATTGCCCAAAAGGTACAACAAAATGTTGCCACCCTTGTTCAAAGTATTAGCACCTTTATTCGAAGTATTAGCACCCTTGTCAATGTTTTGCCATTGCTCAACTGACTCTGTTGCTTTGTAGTGTAAAGCTTCATGAGTAGATAGGACTCTTAAATTAAACCTTGCATTATAGCTGGTGTTAAAGACTGGTGACATACTTTTACATTGTCAAGGAGTGTTCTACCAGAGCATATGGAAAGCAAAGGCTGGTTACAACTTCCCACACTGGTTTTGTGCAGTGGTGTGAGCTCAGTGACATTGCTTTTAAACATGCTTATTTAATGACTACAATTGTAGTTATGCTGCAGTGATGGAAGTGCTGCGCCATTTGCACCAAATTGCTCCGTGAACGAAAGGCTGCTGCGTCTTGTGCCAAAGTGCCATTTTTGCTAAGAATTGTGCCACGCCTGTGCCAAAACAGGCAAATAAAAAAAAAATTATTATTATTGGTTGACCTTAATATTTAGAGAAGTAGGAGGAAAGGAAAATGGTACGGATATGGATTTCACAGCGTCCCTACTCACCGTATACCTCAAAAATACCAAGCAAGCGCCCACTCAAAATTTAGAGATAATCGAGAAAAAAGGGGGGATGTGCGCTTGTCCAGTCATCCATTTTACATATAAATGTATTGTGCATATTTTCTCAGATCTTACAAATGTGGGAATGGGCGCTCAGTGTGGAATAGGCGGATGCGCGGTCTTCTACAGTGATTTGTTTTATCTTAGGTCATAGTACAGTTGAAGGCTCGAACAGATACAACCACAAACACCTCTAAAAGCGCAAGTCATGGGACATTCGCTGTACTTGATTTGTTTAGTCGATGAAAGACTACCCACAGGAAAATGGACGAATGCCATGATGTCGGACTTTGACACTGGTTGGTCCCATTGGCTCGTGGCAGCGGCTGCGCTTTAAATTAAGGTGAAACAAAGTATTAAGATCGCTCGTCTACAGCAGACTTGTACTCGTTACTGAAAAATAGTAAGGAATTACATCTACAATTACTCGAGGCTAAATTGTAATTTATTACAATTACAATTACCCTTCCATAGAAGTAAGTGACCGTTACCCCAAAAAGTAATCCGTTACTTTCGTGGCGTTGCTTTCAACAATATTCTCTTCAAGTAAGAAACAAAGGGAAGAGAGTTATTCAAGTTTTTATTGTCGCAACCTGTTCCATTTAATGACATTGAGTATTTTGAGCAACAGCTAGCTCTCGAAAGTCTCATCAGACATTTTGCGTTATTTCTCACTGAAGATGTCGACTGCTACGCTGAACACATTTTGAACTGAGGCACTGGATGGGAGTGCCATGTTGTGCCTCACGAATGCTTCGTGCTCTGCATTGAGCTTCTTCAGCGATGCAATGGAAGTACTATATTTACCTCCAAGATAGAGCAAAGCTTCCTTGTTGCAGCCATTGCCTGATATTCGAGAGTTTTAGTAGATCGTTTTGATACCTCCGACGCCCCCAATGACGATATGATGAATGCGCAAAAGCGGCGGCAGAGTATCGGGTATCGTTATCGGAGTCATCGGACCGATCTACTAAAATTCTCTATTGTCGAAATCGCGAAGCTGTAGAAGTCGTCACACATATAGCCAAAACTAAAAAAAGAATTGATTTATGTCCACCTTACTATACCAGCATATATTGCCAGACAGTTGTAACAGTAAGGTGATAATTAAATAATAAATAAGGTTTGGCTCGATATTCTTCTTCCTTTGGTTCTGAACAGGTCGAGCCTCGGTTGAGGCGTTGGTGAATAAAAAACAGTTTCTAGTATATAAATATAAGTAATCGAGAAAAAAGGACATTTATAACAACAATTAATTAGAACGTCGTTTAAAACAAGGAAATGTAAATGCACATTTGTCGTGTGTACCTTCTTTGGTGCCGTTCAAAAACGCACGGAGCACGAACCGACTGCAGTTTACTCCGGTGTTCTCCAGATAGACGTCCGCTGATGCCACGGGCAGCGAAAGGCAGACTACTAAATAAGCCGCGCTATGGCAACACCTCCTAGAGAAGAAGGCCCTAGCGCTCTTCTCGTGACGTCGCGAAGGAAGGCCATCGGGGGTGCGCGTCGAAGCGAAGGCAACGCGCGTGGATCGACCGTCGTAACGCGTTTTTAGTCACATACGCGTGTCTTATTAGCTAAAATGAAAGCTGGACATAGCAACGGGTCTAGAAAACATTTTATTACACGAGCAAAATATTACACCGCTAAATAATCGGTACAAAACGGCACGAGGTATGCGTATAAGACATCTCCAGAAAAATGTGATTGTTTTAAGTCGTAAACATTGAGTCAGAGTCGCGCAATTATTGTTGTAGGAATGCATATTTCATACAGAAATACTTAGAAAAAATGGCGAGACACACAGTGGTTGGAAACAGCAAAACAGATCAGTTAAAAATCAGGTAGACATAGTCAACGCGGACAAGGCAAGACAAGTGTCACACACGATTACGACACAGCATAAATGACAAAACACAAAAATAATAAAACAAAATTGAAAGAAAAATGGAAAAGCGAGACATATAAAAAAAATCTCTCGATCTATATAAAAAAGTTAACCAAGCAACAAAAAAAGCTCACTGAATTCAGGCAGCAAAAAAAAAAAGAGAAGAGAAAACCAGGCAAAGCAATAACGGCAAAAGAAAGAGGTAAACAAAGATAACAAGTTCAAAGTGCTATTGCACAACTGTTGTGGACACTCGACTTTCCACTCAACTTGCCGAAGACTTTTCTTTTTTGCTTATTTTGAGGCTAGGGAGTTGCATAGCATCACCAGTCTTTGGTGAAAGGGCACATGCTACCGTTCCAACGGTTTCCAACAGCAGGCACTCCCTGCTCTCCTTACAAGCCCGCGCCTGCCCTTCCCCTTGCTTTTGCCATACTCCACTTTTTTTTTTTTTTTTTTTTTTTTACAATTGTTCCTTTTCTGCGTATCTTCCCCGGGTGTATGCTGGCTTGGCGGTCTGCCAGCCACGCAACACAATGCAAGCGATCTGCTCGCCACCCCAATCGGATCGCGGGAAAAGCAACGGGCCACCTGGCTTCATTCATTCTGTCGCTATGTCAAGTGTCCCCGCCATGGGGAGTTGGATACAAAAAGACAATGCTCCTATTCTGTTACATGTGATTTTCAAGGGGATGTTTGGACTGTTTGATATAAACAATAATTCGAAATACCCGAGTGGGATATAACGGGGCTTGACTTATGACTGCTTTGTGCCCTGACCTGATGTGATAACAAGATTTAAAATGACACCACCCCTCCGACCTGCTGGCATTTTTAATAGAACAAAAAAGCTACACTGTCAATTCACTCAGGAATTAACCAAGCTCAGCGTGTCTCTAAAAACAATCAGTAAATCAGTCAGTTCTTGCTTTCCTGACGATTTTTATTACAACACTCTGAACAAATACTTGTCTTTTAATGGTGATATTTTTTTTTTTTAAGCCGAGAATCTTGAGCTCATAGCTTTATCTTTGGCAGTTGCTTATGCTGATCGTGAGTTCGCGCAGCCAAGATGCATCCTTCAAGGAATAGCTCACGCTTGCAGCCTAGTAGCGGAATTATTGTATATTATAAAACTCTGGGAAGCAAAAAATAAAGCAAAACAAAGGGCAAAGGAATACGGATAAATATAGACAATTGCAAGCAAGGCCGCTGGCGGCCGCCATGTCTCTGCTCGTGCGGACAAGCCGGTGCAGTTTCAAGCTCGCTAAAGCTATGTTCACGTGCAAGCTGCACGTGCTTGCACTCATGGAGCACCAGTCGGGGCACCATGCTTTCAATTGTTAAAAGTTAAAACATTAAAAGATCAGAGCTACTTTTCGAGCGAAAATAAATCAACGAGATGAGATCACTATGGCGCCTGCCGGTTCTAGCGCTCGAGACATGGGAAACGGGACTCAAGGCCGGTTGCCTGCGGGCCACGCCCCAGTGAGTCGCGGTCCGCGTGTTATAGACCCCTGGACAAGAGCCTTATTTCTAAAAATAACTTTCTGTGTTCTTTTGGCAGCTTATCTAGGTATTCCTGTTACAAAAGGTAATAAGTGATGTGCTCCAGTATCAAAGAGGAACCCTCAGTCATTATCAAACATAAACCCATTTAGCGACGCAATCACTTTTTAATTTTCAAGAGATGCACTAACAGGTGTTGGCATCTGTTCCCAAACAATCAGTGACTGCTCCAAACCAATGTTTTGCCTGTTACAGAACCTGCTATAGAAGGTTGAATGCCGTTTCCATCGCCGATGCTGCGAAGTAAAAACATTGTTATCGCCGGTGGAGCCCCGAAACAGATGCTACTTGTTTTTCTGAAGCACCAAAAGGGTGCAAAAAATATATTTGACGCCCAGTTTATTTACTTCTTTCTCGGTATGTGCTCTGGCGTTCAAAATGAAAGAGATGAGCTTAAAGATACTGGTTTGCACTTGACACAAAAGGCAATGAGGAATGGATGGCGAACTCTTTTGGCTGAAATTCTCTCTTCTTTTGTTTCCAGTTTGTGGAAGTGGCAGTGTGCAGCCAGCCCCACAAGGAGGACGCTCCGTCCCGTGCAAACCAGTTCAAGCAGAAGTACCTCTGCCGTCTGCAGCACTTGCACGAGCACCCCTTGTGAGTCCCTCTCAACCTTGTACATGCTACTACGGTGCCTGGATCCAACTGGTGTGCCTACCGCGTACCAAGATTTTGTGACCTCACTTGTTGCGGGGACCACTTTGTATGTATGGGCGGAATAGAGCGCTAAACACACCAGTCCGGGACGCATTCCAGGCAGCACGATACTACACGCGGGTCGGGGACAGATATCTCCTCTTGTCAAAGATGAGGCAAAGTGCGAAGGAAGAGTTTGTTTAGGCTAAACGTACACCAGAATCTTTTCAGTGGAACTCCGGTACGATTTGTGCAGCTTTTTAGGGGCGAAGCTCCTTAGGGGCTAGCCATGTCCGTCCGCCATCCGCCGTAGGCCCGGCGTCGGGTGCTCGTGCTTCTGCTCGTGAGATCACGTGCTCACGAGCACGTGAGCACATGCTCACGTGCTCGTGTAGGGAAAAAAGAAAATTAGAAAAAAAAATTATGAAAAAAGAAAAAGAAGAAAAAAAAGAGTAGGGGGTTCTGAGATGCCATCCCATCTGTCTGCTTAAAAAAAGAAAAAGAAGAAAACCACACATTCTCCTACTGACATAAATGAAAAGGCTCAAAGAAAAAGAAGAAAAAAAAGAGTAGGGGGTTCTGAGATGCCATCCCATCTGTCTGCTTAAAAAAAGAAAAAGAAGAAAACCACACATTCTCCTACTGACATGAATGAAAAGGCTCGGCATGCTGCGGCTCGGCGTCTACGCAGACAAGCACCACCAGAGCTTCGCCCCAAGCAACATCATTCACCAAGTGGAGATGCGGTCAATTTTTTTTTATTTATTTATTACTCTACCTGCCGGCCGCTTATACAAAGGCTGAGGCAACTACAACCACGCGGCGTGGTGTAACATGAAAGGAGGAGATAACAGACAACATGCAACCGCACTAAAATACCGGTGCATCAAATTGGCACTGCACTCGCGGCACAGATGGTAGGTATGTGGAGCTCTACAAAATGAGCTTTACGAAACTATGGTAACAGTTTATCAGCATTTACGTAATAAGTGCCGAATGCACAAAAACCTGGGTCCGGTGGCAAGTATGTACGGAGGACTACCATAAAATACCGAGCATCTGCCCATTCCACAATAATCGCTCAGTCCTCAGTTTTGTAACATTTGGCAAATACACAAAAGACATAACTTTTCATATTTGACCTAGAAGCACCCATCCCCCAGGTTTACACGATTATCTCCAAATTTTGACTGAACGCTTGCTCGGGATTTTACGGTAGTTATGTGACGGACGCTAGCAGCGAGTGGAGTTGTGGGCCTTCTAAGCTGGGGGTGTGTGGTCTTCCTCGCAGCGCTTACGGTTCCCTGACAGTCAGGAGCCTGCTGGACATGCGGGAGCACTGTCTGATTGAGTTTGACTTCCCAGACCCTTACTTCCAGGTGGGTGGAGATCAGTCTTTTTTAATACGCCCCTCAACGAGCAAATTGAACGTTGAAATTGAACTTTGAGGTATGGCAACACTGGTTCATGCTGTAGATGTGCAATTTAGCCGATGCAGTACCCCTGCTAATGTCATGCAGTAGCGATCACATGCTGGTATTATGTTTGTCTACAGGTTTAATATGTACAGTCGGCACTACAAAAGATTACCACAAATGAGCGATTGCCGGGCTGGCAAAAAAGCGACATGTGGCACTGCGGTCACGCCAACACGGCGGGATCGAGATCGCGCGGCACGTGGCATGTTTTTAGCGCGGGGGAGGTCGGAAAACAACAGCCGTCCCCAAAAGCACGCTATCAGAAGGCCGCTGCTCTGCCTCAGGATTTCGCAGGCCATGCATGACTGTGCACAAGAGGCCTCTCTTCATTACATGCTTTAAGGATGCTGAGCTGTCAGGGATTATGATGACAGTACACACGTAGCAAAAACAATATTTGGAAACGATAACTGTCTACCAAAGCTCCCCCGAGATTGAAAGCTGAGAACGGCCCGACCAACCTCGATCTTGGTGTGATCGCGGCAAAGCGTGTGGCGATTTCGCCGTTCAGGCCGTCAATCACTCGTGCTCATCTTTTTTAGCGCCGACTGTATTGATGGAAATGGGCAGGGTGGGGATAGAATTTGTATCATGGATTCCCATTCAGGTGTTTATATTGCACAAAGAATGCAGATAGAAGCGAAACCCGGCAGGTTCGCATTTGTTTGGTTCAGGATGGCACTCTGGGAGATTCTGGACAACCCTACTCAAAGAACATTCCGGCCGTGTTTCAAAATTTACTTGATTTTACTCTAGAGTTTGTGCCTTGGCATTTGGAAACCTGCTGGGATCTAGTGGCACTCTATCCGTGTTGTCACGTGGTATGACCCACGGGAGTAACTCTTATCTGCTCGGGTATGAATGGGAGTGCAACGTAAGTTTATGCAAGGTGTTTCCGATCACTATTTGGGTGTAAAAAAAGTGTATAAATAAACCAATGAACTGAGTGCAATTACTCTTTTCACAAAGATATCTTTAGGTGGTGCATTTATCGTACTCAAATTTCACGAGTGTAGGTACAGTAATCTCTCGTTATACTCGAACTCAGCTCTGTTACGTCACGGCGCGGTGGTGGCGCGTCGGGCGCACTTCTGGTCTGGGGCTGTGGGCTGGAAGTCCTCATGCGGGACAGGCATTCCTGTGTTGTTTTGAAAGAAACCGGACAAAAACCTGCCTTCTCGTCAAATTGCCACGGCTAGGGCTGTGCCAAGAATCGGGAAAGGTTTGAAGGTCAGTCTTCATGTGTTTTCTGCCTGCTCAGTTCGTCCGAAAACGTTGATAGGTGCCGTGAAAAATAAAAACCAGATGCCGTAGGACCACGATTGCTTGTGCAGGAAGCATTGAATTCGTGGATACTTGTGGTCGTCAGATATATTTCGTTTTGTTCCAACATGAACGCGGGAAAAGGGCCAAGTTGTACGGACCACCTGCGAACTACGTTCAGTGCGTCTTCAAGCTCAAACGGCTGCTTGATTGTTCGAACTGTCGTCTGCTGTTTCAAACGTTTCTTGTTGTTGTCTGCTTGTTCAAACGACAGCGGCCAGTAGACCAAATGTTGACCCGGTAATTGCGATAAGAAGTAAGTGCAGGCCACAAAAGACGCTTAAGTTTGAAGGTTAGTTGGCGTAAGCAGGCTCGGTGTAAACAGTAGATACAAGGAGATATTAATAATTGTTACCCGTGGCCATCACCGACTTGTTACGCCTGATTCACTTGGTCTGATTCTGCTTGTGATTTCCTGTACGTCGACCATCTCAGCTACGGTTCACGCTTCTGCAACCCTAGCGACGTCGCAACTGAAAATTGCGAGCGGAACCTCATCATGCGAATCAGGCTTTAGCGCCCATTCTGTGGCATCCACACAAAATGAATCGCCGCATGTCACATTATTCACGCAAAGTTTTGCGGTGGAACGAGTCTCGTTAATTTCGCTGAGGCCGCTCAAGTAGTCAGACATTATTAGGAAGACGTAGAATCAACAATTCCAACGCGAAAAAGAGCACAAGGACTCACACCGGCGCTGACAACATCGCATTCCAATGGTTTGTTTATGGGCGATGGCGAGCTTCTTGCCCACATTCCATCGCGCATGCGTGGCACCGGTGGCGTCCGCTAGGGGCTTTTTGGTTTGTTTGTAAACATGAGTTGGTCTATAACGAAATCGCTTTTTTCGAATTATTGCTTTTATCGAGGTTCAACGTGGTCCCGACCGAAATGCACGCATTTTAGCAGGATTATTTGAAGTGTATCGGCGGTCGACCACGCTTATTACGAAGGCCGCAGTAGCGAAAGCATGCAAGCCTACACGGAGGCACACAAAGACCCTTGCGTTCCTTCCCCCTTCTCCACCGAGGCAAACGGTAAACTGGGAAAACGTGGTAGACGGGTGACGGGGGACGGAGCGCACAGAGCTGGCAAAGTGCCGCTTCCGATGCCGATGCGCTGACGCGGGGACGTGGGCAGGGAGCAGCTACAACATTCCGATGCTACTCACGGCACTTGCGACCAACGCTGCCCAACTCCTGTCGGAATCGGGTCAAGGGAGTGATGGAAACCAGAGGAGATCATCCCTTCAGGAGCTCGCAACATGCGCGCCTGTTGCGTACTGCACGCACACTTGTGTCGTATGGGATATTGGGAGTGTTTACCGAAAGATCTGCGAGGTTGAGAAAAGTGGCCGGCCCAAGTCCGAAATCTACAAAGAATTCGACATTTTGTCATCGGCTGTTCGACACTGCCCACCGTTTTGCAGAACAAGCAAGGTTTATTGGACGGGTTCCAGAAGTTTCTCACGCAAGAGAAAGCCGCCCACGACCCGAAGATGAAAGATTGCCAGCTGCTTCACGCACGTCGGATTTTCTCTCGCGACCATGCTTGTCGAGCTGGCGCACGATTTCCATGGCTGCAACGATCTCTACGAGAGTGTAGGAAAACATGTTGGCAAAGCCACCGAGGATAACCTTGATTCCTTCGCGCTTGTCAATGCGGACATTCCTGTTGTTGCTCCTGCCATGGATGCTGCGATCATAGTCTGCGTGCGGTCAGGGTAAACACGAAGCGACGTCGGAGAGGCACCTCGGGAAATGCCGACGACTGCGGAGATGCGAAACGTATTACGGCTGCTTTGAAAAGTGGAGTGCAGCAGCGGTGAGGGTGTTCTTGCGATGCCTGGAGCAGTTCGAGGAAAACTGATGCCCAAGGGAAATTATCGGCAAACTCCACTTACTTATTTTTAGGTGCGAAGCTCCTTAGGGGCTGGCCATGTCCGTCCGCCGTCCGTTGTCCGCCGTAGGCCGGCGTCGGGTGCTCGTGCTTCTGCTCGTGAGATCACGTGCTCGTGTAGGGCAAAAAAAAAAAATTGG
Source organism: Ixodes persulcatus (assembly GCA_013358835.2). Taxonomy (NCBI): domain Eukaryota; kingdom Metazoa; phylum Arthropoda; class Arachnida; order Ixodida; family Ixodidae; genus Ixodes; species Ixodes persulcatus. The sequence goes on from JABSTQ010010343.1 coordinate 213,639, forward strand.
AAAAAAAAAGATGAAAAAAATTATGAAAAAAGAAAAAGAAGAAAAAAAAGAAAAAGAAGAAAACCACACATTCTCCTACTGACATGAATGAAAGGCTCAAAGAAAAAGAAGAAAAAAAAGAGGAGGGGGTTCTGAGATGCCATCCCATCTGTCTGCTTAAAAAAAGAATAAGAAGAAAACCACACATCCTCCTACTGACATGAATGAAAAGACTCGGCATGCTGCGGCTCGGCGTCTACGCAGACAAGCACCACCAGAGCTTCTCCCCAAGCAACATCATTCACCACGTGGAGATGCGGTCAATTTTATTTAGTCGGTAAAGCTGCCGTGAGATGTCCATAACCAAGGTTTGCTTGATTAAAGGGGCCATGAAACGATTCTGAAATCGAATTTTATCCACCGATCGTTGTAAAAGGTGTTATAAGAAACACAAAAATAGGGAGCCAAAAAACATTCTTTGCTATAGAACTTTTCAAAGAAAACTGGACTCTTCTGCGCCTTCTTTCCTTCGAAAGCTCTCTGCCTTTTCACTGCGATGCATCTGCGGAATCGCAGCACGTCAGTCGAATCCACGTCGCCTATTGGGTAAGAGCCCGTGAATAGCCAGTGAATGTTTCCTAAAAGTTTTGTTAAATATTATTCAGATCCATATTTTGCAGCATAATTAGAGATGTGACGAAAATTGCCAAATTTGATAATGCTGAAAGCCAAGCGCCATCTATCGTGTGGTAAACGAAGCAGTAGGGCCGACAGCGTCGCTCAGTTACTTGGTCGCGACAACCGACAAACATTTATTTTTCTATGTGTTCTTCTCACGCGTCCCGACTTCAAGCAGCAAGAAAAAAGTAAAAAGTACTTGAAACAGACCACGACGAACAAGAACGCTGGATCCATAAACACCCGAGAAAAGCTACAACAGCCACTAATCCACCGACCCCGACCAAGCGTGCTCGGCAGAATATAGGCCTAGCAGGCACTCCGACTCGGCGCAGCGTTGCTTCAACGGTACTTGGCCAAGACCGTCTGCCCACGACCGGCTGGCGTGCTGATCGGAATATGCCCATGCGACCCTTGTGGACCCTTCCCGTATTATGGTTTGATCGCTGACCTCAATTTTAGATTAAGAGGTGAGGTCAATCTCTTCCCCTTGTCATCTCCTTGTTTTCCGAGGCAGTGGTGACGAACAGTGTCGCCGAAAAGGGACTCTCGTCGATTCTATCTTGTTTTGTGTGATATAGAGCTCGAATAAATGCCGTATGGATTACCTTCGTAACAGGGTATGTACACTTTGTTAGGCAGATTGATACTTTAGACCCATGTTGCGGATAAAAAAAACAGGACGCGGGATGGCCAAAAAAACGTGCTTTTCGTGTAAGGCTCGTCAAATTATGAGGCGCTGGAGAAATTCAGCCTTCTGCGTTAAGTCCTTATTTCGAACTCTTTTTGTTCGCCTTCCGCCCATTGAAAAGCATGCGGGAAGGGCCTTCGAACGCACCTGGTATCGCTGCGCCGCAGCGTTCTTCCGCACGTCTGCTTTCCTCGCCATCACCATGGCAACGAACGCCGAATGAATGGAAGCACGCACGGTACCGCCGCGTGAAGCCAGCAACAGCTGACGCCATTTTACGAACGCCGTCTGCTATAGCCAAAGCCGAACGCGGTATGTCAGATCAACCGGCGATCGCCGTCGGTGCTTCTGGACTTCTGGAGTCTTCACCGGAAGACTCGCCGCACTTCCCAACAGGTGTACCGTTGTATGGGACTAGTCCCATGCTGTCGCTGTAGCACAACATATCTCATTGAATTTCGCTCAGCTGCGATCTGTCCATGGCTATCGCGGTGATGAGAGGCGCCGATTCAGAAAATACGTCGGTGACATCAGCGCCATCAGCGCAGTAAAACCTACCGGCGCACCCCCAGCTCGCCGCCGCTAAAGCTCCCATTCTCCTACTGCCGAGAGAACTTCCGGTCCCTGTGCCAGAGTACGTCACGACCGTTGAAATTACGCCGCAACTTGTTTTTGCGGTCAGTTGGAGAGAAAGGAAAAGTCGATATTTCAGTAATTTTTTGGGTAGAAGTTAATAAACTGAGACGAAAACGGATGCCTGTTCGGCATTCAGTGAACGTTGAAGGTTTAATGTAAAAGTTATCTGGCAAAAGTAAAAAGGCCATTTCATGGTCCCTTTAAATATACGGTCAGATTGTTCCGCAATGTCCCGTCCACCTTCAAGGCTGCTGGCATTGTTTTTTTTTACTCTATCGCTTTTATCGAATCCCGCTTTTATTGATTTCTTTTTTTTGCCGTATTGTTAACTTCGCTATAACGAGGAATTACTGTATTAGGAAAAAAACTAATTCTAAAAACTCCCATTTTTTTCCTAGGCAAAGGGAGGAAAACCATTAAAAACTGTCCGGTTGATGCCGCCACTCGCAGACGGTACAACATAAAGCAAAAACATGAAAGCTTCTGTAAGGTGAACACTCGAAAGCAGATCCGAGCAAATGTTGTACCATCTGTGACATTGTGAACCAGACAATTTGTACCAATTCCCTCCCTGTGCATAGAAGAAAACAGAATTTTTAGGCTTAAATTGTTTTTTGAAACCGATACTTATGAAATTTGAGTATGGGATAAATGCACCACCTAAAGTCTCCTTTGTGAAAAATTTCATTGCACTTCATTCGTTGGTTTATTTACACAATTTCTTTTACGCCCGAATGGCACTCGGAAGCACCCTGTAGAAATGGGTTGTGTGCCGACCGACATGCGCGTGTGTCCAGGGCACACACAGCAAAAAGCTCCCAGAGAACAGTGGTCAATGAGGCTGCACTGATCACGTGATACGACCCGCGGGAGTAACTCGAGTCTGCTTGAGTAAGATTGTGAATGCAGCCTCGGTTTGTAGAACTGGGTTGTGGACCGACCTATACGCGCATGTCCGGGCACGTGCAGCAAAAGCGACTGGAGAATGAGGCTGCGCTGGGTCGCCTGCGCGAGCGCCTGGACCAGCTGGACTCCCTGGGCTGGAGGGAGCGCCAGGAGGCCCTGGTGGAGGGCTTGCTGGCCGGCAACGTCTTTGACTGGGGCGCCAAGGAGGTGGCACTCCTGCTCGACGGGGGCACCTTTGGCTTCGCGGAGGCCATGGGCAAGCTACAGGGTGAGCGAGCGAAGGGCAGGGCCCCAGAGGCTGTTACCACCCCCCCTGCGTTCCTTCAGCCAAGCACCATGTTTACTCAAGCTTTGGCCACGCTGTTCGTGAGTAGAGTAAGTCTGTATGCAAACTTTCCAGCAGACCGTCCGGATAGTCAGTCAGCACAGTTGACAGAAGGAGCCTCTCGTTTCTGAGGAGTATACAGTGCCAAGAAAACTAAGGACAAGAAGACGGGGGTACGCAGACAAAGTGCTGATTTTCAACTGATTTATTTTTAAGAGACGCATACCGACATGAAAACAGAACATGAAAAACACAAAGTCATCTGTCACATCTGCACCAGAACTACTCGAAGGAGCCATCTCCTTCTGAATCAGTGCGATCAAAGGGGCGCTGACGCATCTATCTTTGTGCTTGGAAATGAAAAAGCCTTCAGACTTCCCCTGGTCACCTGAAGACTGTGACGTCCTAGAACCGACGTATCTGCTAATATGCGTTTGCAACCACACCTGTCACAGTGTGTGGCTAGGTTTCCCACAGGTGACAATGTAGTCCAGGGGTGGCCAAACCGCGGCTCGCGAGCCGCATGCAGCTCTTCGCTGATCCAAGTGCGGCTCGCGCATCCCTCGTAAGGGTACCCCCCCCCTCCCCTTCCGCCTTTTCCATGTTTCCCAAGAATTTCAGAATAAAGAACAGCTTGCGGTTTGGCAGCCTTGTGCTTTCATACGTACAGTCGAAACCGCTTTTCACTCGTAGGTTTCCACAGGTCCTGTTTCTTTCATTGTTCGAGGGAGTTCGCCGAACCCTAGGGGGAAAGGCATTAAGGACAAGGACATGTCAAACCATGCATGCACTTTGGCTTGGGGTAAAGGAAATGTTCAGTCTCGCGGCCTTTGTCACTCACCGGTGATACCTGTCCCCTTCAGATAACGGATGTTCCCTATCGTTTTTTGTTGAAGGTCGCGGAAGCCCGAGCTAACGTCATTCATGGCCCCCCCCCCCCCCCCTGGGTGGCTCTAAAGTGCCAACCCACTATGCTGCCGGACCTGGAAAAACAATCTGCTAAAACTTTGCGTTAAAGGGACACTGACACCCCCCAAAACATTTTTTAATTTTTTGCCAGGTGCTTTATTATGGTGTCGGAGAACTACCCAATTAATATTTTGCAACAGAGTAGCATATTTTTTTAATAAAGCCAAAAGACGCAACTGCTCGAAACCGAAACCCGCGCACGGAGGTCGAAGAAGTGGAGAGGAGAGAGTGAGTGGCGGAAGTCACGTAACTACACCCGACCGTGCGCTTTCTTTTTCTTTTTTTTTCCCCCTCTGCGTAGCAGACAACATGCGAGGCAGCGTGGAGGGAACTGCTTGCCGTGCGATTCTTTTGCAGTTATGTTTTTTCCGCTCGCTGTTCTGTACTCCAAGGTGGGTTGTTTTGTACATTGAGGAGTTGGAGATGAGTAGTGAGTGCTTTTGGTGAATTTCCATGATCAGCTCCGAAAAGGATACACCCAAGATGTTGCGTGAAGAGCTGGCTCACATGTCCTGCGTCCGAAAAAAAGTGGCATTGTGCAACAGAGTTTTCGAAAGATCAACGGGATCGGGACCAATGGCTGGCTGCAATTCCTGTAGAACATTTACGGGCATCTCGAAAAGCGGACGCTACCGGATTTATATGCTCCTTGCATTTTGTGGAAAGTGATTACATTGAGTTCGCATGTGTCAAAAAGGAAATCCCATACCATTTAATTCAGCGACGTTTCGTCCACAACATTTGTTTGTTTCTTCAGTGATAATTGTAAAAAAAAAAAAAAAAAAGAAATGTAAACATAAAAAAAGAAATGTCTGAAAAAGAAAAAAAAACTACAGTTTCACTGGGGATCGAACCCGGTCCTGCCGCGTGTGAAGCGGACGTCTTTCCCACTGAGCTGCTGGGGGATCTCTTACCTTAGTAATAATACAGCCGATAAACTGTAAGTTGGAAAGTTTGCTGCCGATTTTCCTCCAGCAAAAGCACTCCCGGGTCGAAGTCGGGAAGCACCACGCATTGGCGACATTTGCACCTAGTAAAGAAATCGTACGCGTGCATATTCAACTCGAAGTAGACACGTCGTGCTTGACGTTTGCACGAGCGATGTCTTCAGCCACGAGAAGGGAGCGACGGCTCGGCGATGTCTTCGTGCAAATCAGCTTGGTGGTCGGGCATGTCGTACGGGATGAATACCAATTCCTTTGATCAGTCCCAAATTTCTCTTTTAAAGGCAGACAGAATTCACCGGTTTCCCGCGAACGACAGTTCTGAAATAGAGGTCCCACGCCCGTCGTCCGCTGCCATCGCCGTCCCCGCGAGTCCCACGATATGCGAAACGACGCACGCACAGAATGCTTCTGGTTTTCTGTGGAACTTTTTTTTTCAATCAACGTACAGTTGAACCTCGATTTAACGAAGTCACCGGGACCCGCTAATCATTTCGTTAAATCGGAAACTTCGTAAAATCGAGGAAGTGAGACCTCGCGCATAGGCTGCGCGGGGAATCCAAATTTGTTCGTTAAATCGGAAAATTCGTAAAAGCGGGTTTCGTAAAATCGAGGTTCAACTGTATTTGCAGCTTTTTAGAAGGCACAAAAAATGGGTTTCATGTTTTTTTCTATTTTTAATATTGAGTGTGTGCCTTCAGTGACCAACAACTTTGATTAAATTTGGTGGTCGCGTCGGAACCTTAGAAAACGGCCCGTGACCACAGAAAAGAGAGTGAGCGAGACTCGAACCGGCCAGTTCTTGATCGGCGGTTTTCGGGCGGAAAGAAACCGAATTTCGAGCCGCAAATTGTGTTCTGGGTAGCTGGGCTTTCATATGTCATGTACAACTAAAAACCTCGGCGAGCATAAATACCCTGTCAGTGTCCCTTTAAGGCGAATCCTTGCAGGACAATATGAACACAGTATGCCAGCTTTGGCTAGCGCAGAGCTAGTTGACGTGAGCGAACAACTGCTTTTTGTTTGTTTTCTGGCAACTTGCAGTCTGCAATCAAGCTCACCCACATTAGCAAGCTGCATAATGTAGCAACTACCATACCCCAGGTAGTCGCTGTTTAGGAACGAGGCCTCTGCCTCCACTCTCCTGCCTTGCATGCACAGGGCCCATTACCGCGTTCTACGTAAGAAATGTGCCGAATAATGTGGTCACAAAAGCGATCCTCCGCAGAATTGTGATCTGCGTGAATAGCATCTTGGCACGAGGACATCATCATGTAAGTCCTTCTGTTGATCGCAACGAGCGACCATCTGCATGCTCCGTGGGGAAGCAGACACGCGGGTCTCGTTCGTAAGCGGCGGCTACTCGAGCAAATATGGCAAGCCAAGTCTCTTAGCAGAATGTCGACTGCCATTCCGAAGCTTCCGGACTTTCGATAATGTTCTTGGCTGGTAAAACTTGTTATTCGTCACTAGAGCACACGAGTACTGGCTGGTTCACACACTTGGGACCGCTTACGACCGTGTGCCTCGAAACCTCTTCAAATGTCTTACGACGAGAGGACACGCTGTTTCCGTCTACTTCCTATTAATGCAAAAGCGTTAACTGTCTCATGGAGCGACCTGACGTCATCAGTCTGAAGCTTGAAAACGGCAGATAGTTTCCTTCGGTTCCATTGGCTGGCGCGCGTCGACGGGGCTCCCATTGGCCGCTGCGCTCGTCAGTTTCCATGACCGCTCACCCCATGGCGCTGCGTGTCTATCAGTGCGGAGCGTCCAAGGTCACCAGGGGAGCACACGCGCCGACCGGCGACGAAAAGTATGCTTCAGACGAAAAAGGGAGCGAACAAACGGCTTGCATGCTTCCGCATTCACAACTCATAAGGAATGCTTAGGTGTACCTCAGTCTTTTTTTTTAGCGTATCATCATTACTTTTTTGGCTCTGAAAACTTTTTACAATATTATAAAGAACCATTTCTCATAAGTAGCATGTACGTTTGATCTCGCAAATGCTGCCAAACCTTCGCTCTAGTGTAAATACAGTTCCAGGGTCACCTGACAAGTTGCCAGCATGATCTCTCGTCCTAAGAGGTCGCGAGAGCTCGGTCCTAAGCAAACGCTAGTGTGTGAACGGGCCTCGAAGTGGCAAAGGGGCATGGAGGTTGCATCCGCGTCAACCCTTCCGCGGTGGCCGAGCTCCAAGTGTGCAAGGCGGGCTCGTGGGTACAGGGCGTCCTTGGCTGCGGGACGACCTGGAGCCCTGGGTGCAGCGGCTGCGGGGGGAGCCCCACCGGTGCGCCGCCATCTTCGTGGACAACAGCGGCATGGACGTCGTCCTCGGGGTGCTGCCCTTCGCCAGGGAGCTCCTGCAAAGGGGAACCAAGGTGACCGTGACTAGAGTAGTCCAACGCCATACTGCCGCATTTGTGGTCCGGCCCAAGACGAAAATAGTCCTGGAACGCGTCTACAGCCGATGCGTTTAGCATTTTATCTGCGAGCAAGTCTTCTGCTTCTTGCGCGGTAGCTGCGGGCACGTCGGAACGACGCCGAGCTCCGATTGGCTTTGATCGAAAGGATAGTGGGTGGACCCCAATGCTAGATGGCTCGAGGTCTACCCACTATTTTTTTCGATCGGCCAAGAAGAGCTCGGCGCTTTGACATCACCGCAACCCCTGCGCAAGAAGCAGACAAACTTCCGCTCCGCATTCCGCCCATGCATCGAAAGTAGTCCCTGGGGTGGCAACGAACGACGTAAAAAAAGAAACGGAGTGTAACGCCGTCGGAATTTCCCGTCCCAGCGGTTGGGCGTAAAAGTTCCGTCAAGAAGCACGAGCAAATGCGAGTGTCGCCATCGTCGCGGCGTCTCGGTATTCCCGGCTGCCAAAGCCTCCGTGGACTGTCGGGCTGGAGAGCAGCCCTCAGCATACCCGGCATCCGCCACATTTACTGCAGCTATGGCTGCCGGCGACAGCGCGACGCTTCTACAAAGCCGTCAAGCAGAAATCGAGAAATTGTTTTTTTGGGCGCGGTAAACGCTCCGGCTGAAGATGCGTTTCAGGCATGGTAGCGTAGCTGAGGCTGCCTCCCGCTAAATCCCACCCCCTTGCCGTGCCACGGGTACAGGTCCTGCTGTGCGCCAACACTCGTCCGGCCCTGAACGACGTGACCTTTCAGGAGCTCCAGATCCTAGTGCAGAGGGCGTCTGCAATCTGCCCCCGCATCGGAGACGCCCTCAACCGGGGACAGCTGCTCGTGCTCGACTCTGGGCAGAGCTCGCCCTGCCTAGACCTTAGGTAGGGCCCAAGACGAACCCCGCCTTCTTTTCTGAATCCGCCTCGAAGGCGGTTGGTCCGGAAAAAAGCCTGCCATAAAGGCGTCGGTGCACTCTCGAACGAAAATCTAAATTCCCTGTGCTAGCCTGCGAGCGCAAGGTGTCCAACAAAACGATTTAGATTCTATTTTTTTTTTTTTTTCGTCGTAGAAATACATTTTTGTATTTACTCGCATAATGAGTACACTTTTTTTCCCAAAAAATTGACATATATTTGGGGGGTGCGTTCATTACACGGGGTAAAATTTTTGCACATACACTCTTTGTGTAAATGTCATTTTAAGTGCCAATATGACACGGCAGGGTACTGTGGCACGTCTCCACGGACGGAGGCACACCCTCGGCTGGTTGTGTGTGTGCATCATAGTAACCATGCTTTATAAATTGCGAACCTTTTTAGGGCACTTTCGGCATGCCTTTTGCCGAAAGAAAAGCGCCCTATGAAGCTCACTCTGCACGGAGAGCAACGAGACTGTTCTTAGGCCTAACCACTTTTACAATATCACTGTCCGAAAGCAGGCCACAGACGACAGCATGTTTGTTAACATCAGTGCATCTGATAGGCAAAGAATGTCCGGGGCTGGGCAATTCCTCGACCCAAGCTTCATCAAGTGTGCGCGCTGCTCGGTTTCACGATTGATCACTTCCGCAACTATGCACTTACAGCCATTACGAGAGTGGCTTAGCTTGGCTTGACTTGGCCTGACCGCTTGGCGGCAGAAGAAAATTGGCTTGATAGGCTTGGTGGCTAGCTAAGTTGGATGCAGTTCGAGACCCGCAAAGCCGAAAATTAAAGGTGTGTTCATTACGCGAGGAAAAAAAAAAAAAATCCAAATATTGGTACTCATTGTGGGGGGTGCGTTCATTATACGAGTAAATACGGTCAGCCATATTCACCATTTGTGTCTAACTAGCGCTGCGAACTAAGAGGAAAAATCAGCGACTAAGGATAGACTAGTTCTGCGATATTCACGAGCGCGAAGCGTGCGGGTGACTACCTAGTCAGAACTAACAAGCAGAAGTGACATAAAAAGGTAGGTCACGCTTACGCATACTTAAACGCCGCTGCAGTAAATGGGTATTTTATTGTATAAAAACTAATTTATAAATGTTTATCGGGAAAGGAAAGTTACAGTCAGAGTCTAGTTGTCCGAGAGAGAGTTTTACAAAGAAAAAGTTAAAAAAACGCAAGGGAGAATCACAACAGCCGCATTGCCAGCGACATAAACAAACGTGGAAGCGCCCGTAAATGCGTTTTTTTCTCGTCGTCCAGCGCCCTGCTGAGATCTCTTTAGCGGTATTACTGACCGTTGAAGATGGCTATTTACACAATATTTGCTCCTCCAATTCTTTCTAGATGTGTCCCCCAGCGTTCCGACACAGTTATTGCTTCGTTAGCGCTGGCGGTCAGCGGTGATATGAGTCGGTCATGGCGCTGAGCCGCTAGTCACCCGCTAAACACCGGCTAAACTAGCCCTAACCTATGACTAAGATTTTTTAGTCGACTTCTTAGTCGCGCGGGGTGACTGGGCCCTAAATACGACCGGTGAATACCAAGCGCTCACTTAGCGGCGACTATCGCTCACCACATGATCATTTCAGTCGATGACGTCGCTATTCAGTGGTTGAACAGGCGCTACCCGCGCCTGGTGAATACGGGTGGGTATGTTTAGCTGAACGCCTGCTAGCAGTCCAGACCCAGGCGCCGAATTTTTGGAGCTTGCTGTTATCCGATTCGAAAGTTATAAGCAATTTTTGGAAGTTTCGAATAAGGAAATGAAGGGCGACAAGGGCTCGAATGCACGGGGTATAATGGTGTCAGCTACCAGAAAGGCGCTTAGTTCTCTCATTGGAAGTTTTTTAATATCACGTATAACTTTTCATCCGGATGACAGCAAGCTCTGAAACTTTGGCTTATGGTCAGGACCTCTAATGTTACATTTGGGCAGAGACTGATCAGCCGCCGGTTCATGTCGTTTAATTTTACAACGAAAAAAATACTAAATTTTTTTTCTAAGATTCCCGGTACTTGCCACATTAACGTGCTTTTAGTATTGTCACCGTTTGTCGCGGGAATTTTTGTCTCGCCGAGTCACGTCCGCTTCACTTGTCTCAAAGCGCTAGCAAAATGACGGTATTAGCACAAAGAGCGTATCGGCTTGGATGGTGTCTCCTTCAGCTTCGAGTTAGGGCTCGTGTGGGTTTGCTTCTGTACTATATATTATGCTTCAAGTTATACTCCAACTGAGAGGAAGAGGTATTATGCTCCAACTGAGAGGAAGAGCTAGGGAAGGAACCTCCTCCAAGTTTCGGAGTTGCAGCTGACATTTCACCAAAAAACGACTGCTAATATCCTAGTTACACGCCCATGGGCATCCTTAACCGCAGTGAAGCATGACTGAGATCAGACTTAACTATGGCTAAGGGTGTCCGACGGACATCCTTAACTGCAGTTACGCTTAAGTATGGTTAGCAGTTACTGCCAGCTATACCCTAGTTACACGGGCACCTCACAGTTAAGTATGACCTCAGTCACGCTTAACTGCGGTAAAGGGTGCCCATGTGATTGGGGTACAAAAGAATCGGCTGAACAAGTCAGCTGTCTCGGTAAAACATCTCCCGCCACTCCAAAATGTCAGAAACATAAAAAGAACCTAGAGAAATTGCGGATTTCGAAAGCGTATTTACTTTAGATATTACGGTTGCACGTACTATTGGGGACTCTGTTAACTGCAACATGCCAGCGGCGACCGTCTCGTACCCCCATCGTCCAGCGCCGCATAACAGTTGCCGTCCGAACTTCCGCGCATGCGCCGTGCAGCGGACTCGCTCTTCCCGCCTGCGAGTACACCCTCACTTTGTGGTCTGCTAGGTGCAGAGCAGACGACGCCACAGCGCTTGCCAATGTTCGCTGAACACGGTTTCGTGGGCGCCTCTTGTGCAGTCAATGATTCCCTCACTTACGGAAACGTGTCTGCCGAACAACCAGCGGTCGTACTCTACCAGGCTTGCGTGCAGCGTCACTTATCCGCCATTGATCCCGGTAGTCTCGAATAATTCGGTTGACTGTGGGCAGCGGCCAGCCAGTCATTTCCGCGATCGCTCGCTGAGAATGCTCTTTTAGACACAGATCGACTATCAGCCGTCTCTGCTCGTCTGCTATCATTGCTATAGCGAACTGGTCTCAAACTCATACTCGACAGAAAATGTTTATTGGGGTAGATTGCAGGGTCATTGTGACATAAATCCTGTCTACAGTTTTCTTTTTATTTTTTTTTTTGCTTTTTCAGAAACAGGCAGCGTGCACAATGCATGCTTCAACAATACGCGTTCGCAAACCAGTATGAGTGAAAGCGCAGCAGGTGTGATACAGAAATAGATTGTTAACTACAAGTGTGTTCGTGAAGAAAAAAAAGTAATCTACCGTGATACGTACAGTTAGTGGTGATGATTTATTTCTTTATTTATTTATCTCCAGAAGCCCTAAGGGCCCAGAGGGCATTAGGTACATAGGGGTGTTGCTGTAAAATCAGTCAAACAGATATACAACACCAAGCACCAATGCTATACAAAAACGGGTAAAACACACTATGAATCATCATTAGAACATACTCAAAAATTATAACCAAAAAAGTCAGCAAAAAGAGGTGTACTTCATTACATTCGGTGATACGAAAAAACAAGGCTCAAAAATGCCAACTACTACTACTAATAATAATAAAAAAAAATAGTTTCAGCAACAAGTGACTAAAGAAGTCAATGGTAGAAAAGGGGGGGGGGAGCTACAATAGTCTCAGTTCCAAAGAGCGAGAAGTCTGCAGTCTGGAAGGCGGAAGGTTCTGTTAAAGTGGCTATGCATGCAAGTAGCGAATTCCAATCCTTTATTGACAATACTAAGGGAGAGTTTTGGTATCTCACTGTACGTGCAAATATTGGTAAAACCTTCGGTGCACGTTCGGTTGGGGTAGATGTGTGATGCGCTGGCCGAATATGAGAAGACGTGAATGATAAGTCACCGTAGTAAAGAGAGTGAAAGAATGATAAGCGAAAAAATTGACCGCATCTCCACGTGGTGAATGATGTTGATTGGGGCGAAGCTCTGGTGGTGCTTGTCTGCGTAGACGCTGAGCCGCAGCATGCCGAGCCTTTCGTTCGTTTTCGTCCATGTCAGAAAGAGAATGTGTGGTATGGAACGTGGTTATATACGCATTTGAGCATTTGACCGCAGCGCCCTCTCGTCTATAAACGTTGAGCCAATGCATGCAAAGTTTAACGCAATTATATACGCATTTGACTGCAGCGCCCTCTCCTGTATAGACATTGAGCGGCTACATGCAACGTTTCATCCATGACATCCCTAGCTCTTGAGTTACTACCCCATCTCAGAGCCCCCTACTCGTCCCGCAGTCGTGGCCGAGTGGTTAAGGCGATGGACTAGAAATCCATTGGGGTCTCCCCGCACAGGTTCGAATCCTGTCGACTGCGCAAACATTTTTCATCATTTTTTTCATAATTTTTGTCATCTTTTTTTTTTTTTTTCATCTTCACTCATTATCATCATCATCATCATCATGAGATTCACTCATCATCATCATCATCATCACTTCATCATCATAAGAGCACCGGACGCCGGACGGACGGACGGATGGACATGGCTAGCCCCTAAGGAGCTTCGCCCCTAAAAACTTTCTTCGCATGTCAAGATATAAAAGGTTAAGAGACTGCTTGAGCGCAGACACGCTCAGATATTCTTAGCCCGGCAGACACATATCCGTGAGTCAGGGAATCAACCACCGCAAGATGCCCACGATACAGTTGGCACCTTGCAGTGGTTTGCAGAACACAAAACCGTGTTCAGCGAACATTTGCAAGCACTGTGGCGTCATCTGCTCTGCACCTAGCAGACCACAAAGTGAGGGTGTGCTTGCAGGCGGGAAGAGCGAGAGTTTGCCACACAGAGCATGCACAGAGTTTCAGACGGCGCGTGCTATGTAACGCCGGGGGTACGGGACGGCCGCCGCTGGCATCTTACAGCTACCAGAATCCACGACGGTACCTTCGGTCTTTGCACTCCTAGCGAAGCTTTTTGTGTCAATAAAAGAAAGGGAAATGCGGGAGAGAGGCGACACACCCGGCAGCCTTCCCCGAGCTTGCTTCACCGGGGCAACACTTGCAGCCGCATCAACCTAGAGGTGGCACAGAAGATGCATCAGCTGCAGACAGACCTGCTGGTGCTGGAGGGCATGGGGCGGGCGGTGCACACCAACCTGGAGGCCCGCTTCTCGTGCGAGTCCATCAAGGCGGCCGTCATCAAGAACCACTGGCTCGCGCAGCGGCTGGGCGGGGCCATGTTCTCGGTCGTCTTCAAGTACGAGGCCCCCGAGCGCTGGACACAGGTAAAACCACGATTGAACAAATGTGAGCCTAACTGTTAAAGCCCGTTCACTTTTGAGAGCTTTTAGTCATCCGCAGCATGTAATATACTCCCGACTGGCACGAATAATATGGCAAATTTTTGGTCGTCCCATTAGCACTTGTGTTTTAAGCAGGCAGATTGCTGCCAAAGCTTTGTGCGATGGTTGTTGAATTGGATGATAAATTAGAGGTCGGAGATAAAATGTCATCTCTGCCGCTCATGCACCTTCACGGCCAAGCGAACCCAGCATCAAGTAGCATAATATAGCCAAGCCCAGTCAGTTTTTCCTTCGCTACCTTCCCCCAGTCCAGCCGATAGTGTTTTTTTTTACAAGATATGCTAAGATGTTTTACATCCTCTGTCCATGATGTGAGTTTTGCTACCTTTGTGTGGAATACACTGCAGAACCAGGATCCAGTTTATTTATTTGCATGGGGTACAGTGGATGTGTGTGAACTGAGCCTTGCTGCATACTCAATTCGTGTTAGCTTGTCTTTTTGAAAAAGAACTTGCCTCGGGGTTCTAGAGGCTATTTCTTGAGAAAGAGTATCTCTCTCTCCCTTTCTGTCTCTCTCAAATATTTTTCATGCTTGTTTTTTTTTTCTTTTCAGGAGGCAAACAGAACGGTGGACAGTACTGCACAATCTCACTGACAATGGAAGCGAATCTGTAAAGTCTCTTCCTTTTTGTGTGTGTGTGTGTGTTTTTTTAAAGTTTGCTCCAAGCAAAGCTTTTTTTTTTTTTGTCGTAGCCAAGCAGGGACGCTAAAATTATAAATTTGTTTTCTTGCTTGCTTAAAATTAGCTTGCAGGCAAAGAAGGAAGCCTTTGTAAATATGCTGTACAGAATGCCTTGTTGTACATATGACCAGCATTCAAACCACCATGTGCAAGTTTAATAAATTGAGTATGGTGTTGTTAAAAGAAAGTCGTTTTTACTTCTTTTACTGTTGTCAGTGTCATGCATATGTTCATAGTAAATTGCATTTATTGAAAGTAGGTAAGGGCCAGCAAGTGTATAATTTAATTTGGACCTTGTGCTTCATGACTAACAACTAATTTTATTTATTTGTCTATACTGCCAGCATCCTAAGCAAGGCAGGAAATACATACAACAAAAAGATAGAACAAGTTTTAGCAATGCAGTGCAGGCAACAACTCGACCGAAGTGCTTACCGTAAAATACCGAGCAAGCGCCCACTCAAAATTCGAAGATAATCGCGAAAAAATAGTGGATGGGCACATGTAAGGTCATCAATTTTACGTATATATTTACTGTGCATATTTTTTCAGATGTTTCAAATTTTTGGGGTGCGCATTTAGTGCGGAATGGGCGGATGCACGGTATTCTACGGTAAGTATTGAATCGTTAAATGGATACCTTTCCATGGCAGCTAAAAAAATTTGATGTGTTCCCAACATGCTCAACAGCATGCAGAATATGTCATCTGGATGATTTACACCTTCCCTGGTAATTCCATATTCACATGACTGAAACTGGTGTAAATTTCGAGTTTGCATGTCTAGAATAAAAGGTTTAAATGCAAGAATTCCATTGTGTCAAGTGTTTATTTCGTAAAATTTTAGTTTCATCTAGTTTGAAAACTGCAAACTTTCTAATGGTATGAGTTACAATAAATTAAAATTTACATGTATTTGCATTGAAATGTTTTTGGAAGTTTTGAGCTTAAGATGTCTTGTTGAGAAGTATGACAATGTTAAGGGTGAATGCTTTGCAAAATACCACGCGTTAAGTTGTGCATTTACTTTTCTGTGGTCTGTGGACAAAATTCTTCAATCAAAAAAGGTTTGCAAATTTTTAAAGTAAACATTTGCATAAAATGTGCGCTTCATGCAAATGCTTTCATAAAATTTGTGAATACAACCACAAAGTGGATGGATTGTTGTTCAAACAATATGTGCAAAGTAATAAATATTTAGCAATATGTAGTTTTTTTAAATTGTTATAAGGGATGAAACTGCTGCGCCACTGTGCGCCTAATGACTTTTCATGCGTTACACTGATACAAAATTATTAATAAGAACAAAATTGTGCCAAGGTGCATCCAAACTGAAATTATAAAACGAGCCTCATCGAAATTAGCTGTCTCACATTAGCTGTCTCACATTGACACCGGAACTTCTGGCCAAAATGGGACGCCAGTAGAATTGAAAATATGTATCTGAAGGATGTTACCGCCAACGTTAGCTGCCGTTGCTGCATGCTCACATGCTTTTCTAAAGTCCTGGAGCAACTTTACGTGAACAATCTGAATAGTATTAAACGTAAATCTGAATAGTGACGCAAACGTGTGCCACAGCCTTGCGCAGAAAACTTGGGAACAAAGGCGAGCGAGCAGTGACGCGTATGACAGCAAGATACGAGCTGCCAGATCGTGATTGTGCTGATTGCGCTTTGAAGTGATTTGGCAGTGATGTACTAAAGTGCCTTTGACAGCAGACTTTCTGCAAGCTGTGGGGATGTCTCATAAAATTTACACAGATACGCTAGAGGTCGGAAAGCAAGACGACGAGAGGCAGAAGAGGAAGAATAGTGATGCGAGGGAAGCAAGTATAAAGTGAGCTAGTCTCCAGGAAGAGCAGCAACGAGTTTGAACAGCGCATCATCTGTTTGCGAACTACGCTTGACCATGCGCAATCGTTGATTGAGTCGGGTCTGGAAAAAGAAAAAGGAGATAGAGAAGATTGAGTCTGGACAAGAGCTGTTAGCGGAGGCCAACCTCGTCGCCGAATTGTGGTAAATCCCATCCTCGTCGCCAAAATGTAGTGAATTGCCTCGTCGCCATAAAATCGGGAACCTGTAAAAATAAAGAGCAGAGCAGAGCCCACGCGGGCCTGCGGAACTGAAGAGGGTCTCGCATGTCGATGAGAAGGGGAAATCGGTGGCCAAGTGGGTTAGCGCACACCAGCTCGGAGCACGTGGAGCGAAAGCTCGCGTTGCAGAACCAAGGGATCCTGGGTTTAATCCCTACCCCTGCCCGTTTTGATCTAGATAAGCATCGTACCGGCTTGCAGTCGTGTACCACTACTGCGTGGTGCATGTTAAAGACCCCAGGCTAGCAGTCGTACTGCACTGGTTAAATCGCTTATCTCTACAGTGGGAAACAATGTCACCATGTTCTGGCAGACTAACCTCCTGCTGTATAAACAACTAACGACTAATTTGACCTTTGACCTTTGGCCGATGAGAGGTGGTGACCAGTGGAGCCCAGGGGCGGGAAGCCCCGGAAGAAAGACACGTCCGACACGGAAGGTTCCTCGAGCCGTACTCCGTTTATTCATCGGTAAACAACATAGGGCTTGACGCGACGGGGACGCGAGCCTCAACCACCTCAACACACGGGCGCCAATGGTGGTTTGTGGCGCCATCTGGCTACTGTAGATGTTTCAACGAAAAATTAAAATACTACAAACATCCGGTTGAGAAACTCCCCGATGAAACCTGGATCGCTGGCGTCCACCGAGACCAAGTTAAATACGATAACAGCGCCACCCTTTAACGACAACGACTTGAAACATGAAAGTTGCTTTATATGGCTACTGCCAGAGTCACTGAATGTTCCCAGAGTACGGAAACCCACAGGCTCGAGGTGCCAAGATGGTGGCTCAATCTTTTTTCTCTACTGTGGTCTCCATGAGCTTTTAGAAAGCATGTTTTTTTGCATAAAAACCAACAGAAAAAAGCTCTTCTTGTAGGAAATTTTATTGGAGATTAGTACAAAATGACAGGAGCGTGATGTTTCCATATATCTTAGTTTAAAGGGTTTTGCGGCATAAACAATATTGTTTTAATAGAGCTGTGTCTCCGCTGACCTCAGGTAAGCGTCCTGACCTGGGTCCGTCCTAACTTAGGTGGTAACTCGTGGCGTGTCCGCTTGGGAGACGGGGGTTGGCATCCCTGAAGTCCTTTTCACCCAGTGGCGTAGCCAGGAATTTTTTTTTGGGGGGGGGGGGGCCATTTCTTCCATAACGGCCATTCTGAGAACTGCACGGCTGCTTGTATTCTTTCGGGACTATCGCATTCGATAGCGTTCGCCGTGACTGTTCTATTTTGGCTTTAATCGGCCATTTTGGCGCTGAAACATATACTGTGGAAGGGGTATGCCGATCCCCAACTCCCAAGCGGACGCGCTGCCAATTCCGAAATTAGGACGCGCCCAGGTCGAGACGCACTGCCTGAAATCACCGGTGAGACATGGTTGTATATAAACAATATTAATTGTGTTACAAAACATTGTAAACTAAAGATTTTAAAAAACATTGCGCACCTGTTAGTTTGTACTAATCTTCTATAAAATTTCCTACAGAAAGAGTCTTTTCCCATTCGTTTTTACGCAAAATCATGCTTTGTGAGAGCTCAAGGCGACCACAGTAAAGAAAAAAAGATTCAGCCACCATCTTGGCACCTTAAGCCTGGGAGTTTCGGTTCTCTGGGAACATTCAGTGACTAGCAGAAGCCATATAAGGCAACTTTGATGTTTCAACTGGTCATGAAAGGGTGGCGCTGTTATCGTATTTAGCTCGGTCTTAGTGGACACCAGCATCCCAGGTTTCAACAGTGAGTTTCCCAACTGAGTGTTTTAGTGACGTTGGTGGATGCTATCGAACGCGATTCTGGAACCAATCCTTGCAGTACCCCAAGTGGCCGCTGCGGGAGAAGTGGCTGCTGCGGGAGAAATGGAGGCGTCGCGTTAGCCATTAGTTTGGTTCTTGAGTATGGATCGGTGCCACTTCTTCAGAGCAGGCTCTATGGTAGTTTCCCAACTGAGTTCTAGTAACGTTGGCATAGGCTAATGCGGAATTGGCTCAGAATCTCGAAAAAGTGATGTGTATCCGTGAGCAATTGACGAAGTCCCAATATTTGCAACTAAAAAGTTGATTGAAACTGCCGTTAAGTTCACACCAACACTACTGAAACGAGTTGGGAAACTGCCATAGAGTCTGCTTTGAAAAAATGGCTCCGATCTGTACTCGAGAACCGAACTAATGACGATTGCAATGCCGCAATTTCTTCTGCAGCAACCCCTCCAGGAACTGCACGTATGCAGAGAGCGAGCTTTCTGCTTCTTGCTCAGGCTTTGCTTTGGCATCAGAATGACGCTCAGCTCTGATTGGCTTTGATTGAAAGGATAGTGGGTAGACGTCGATGCTAGATGTTTTGAGGTCTACCCACTATTTGTTTTTAATCGGCCAATGAGAGCTTGGCATTCTGACATCATCGGAACCCCTGTGCAAGCAGCAGACGAACTTGCGCTCTGCATTGGTTCAGGTCGAGTCGCGGGAGGGCCTCTGGCACCATCTTGAGTGCTATTTCGAAGTAGCTATGGAGATCATCTTTCATGGTTTGACTCGTCGCTAAAGGGCGTTGCTGTTATCGTATTTAGTTTGGTCTCGATGTACATGAGCGGCCTGGGTTTCAAGGGTGTGTTTCCCAACTGAGTGTTTTAGTAATGACGAAAATAATCCCTGGAGAAGGGGGACAAAGGACAAACACAAGGCTCCAAACACAACTAGGTGACTAGTGCACGACCGAAAAAGTCCGCCTGGTCCTGGAATCGAACCAGGGACCTCTACATTTTCAGTGGAGCGCTCTAGCAACTGAGCTAACCAGGAACTAGATGTCGGTAGTGCAAACGGGTTTTATCAGTTGCCACCAGTCTAACCCCAATAAGGGTGAACGGCCTGCATTTTAAGGTTATGATGATGACACAATTAATGCAAAGGTGCAAGCGAGCTGGACATGAATGAATCAGTTCTTGCCCAGCTTGCACCTTTGCATTAATTGCATTATCATCATGTTTTAGTAACATTGGTTCACATGGAGTTATCTGCATACCATATTTTCTTTAGTTTTGAAAACCAGGTGACGTTTAGTCTTTATTTTAACATTCTTAACACTCGTATGCTGCTCCCAACTTGCTCCAAGACCTCGTTTTCGCTGCTCCCAGCCTGCTCCAAATGTGCTTTTTCTGCTCCCAAGATTGCTTTAAAACTGCTTTTCCCAGTTCCATCCCTGCGTTATTAATGACCCAATTGTCAACACTCGACCCCAACCTTGCTGCGTAATTGTGAGATAGCATCAAGAAAGATGCTGGAATAGATCCGTTGATGAATATTGATCGTCCACAAACAAGATGGCTGCGCTGTTGAGACCCAGTGGTTGAGACGAAGGGCGCAGCCTGACCGTTGCCCCTTTTTAGTTGAATAGTGCACAATCGAACAGATAAAAACGATTTGATTTGAAAACCAAGACAGCAGTTAGCGTTCTGGAAAAAGTCTGAGCTTGCCGATAGCACAGCAACAGAAAAGTCGAGATGAGAAGATTAATAAAGCTTGGACTTGGGTTTGGGCTAGTGGGTTGTAGTACATAGCTGAATGTGCTGCGCTGCAAAATTCTATAGAACAAATGCGTGACCAGAAGATGAAAGGAAAACAATGAGTTACATTGAGATGAGGAAAAACGCAATGTACATGAATGGCGCAGACTAACGACTTTCTTTTCTTTTTCCTCCTTTTCCTTGCATGAGTTTTCCCATGCGTGAGTTTGGAAAAAAATGAAAATCTGAGAAATAATTGAAAAATGTCTTCATGAGGATGCGTGGACTTTCCATGTTTGTGGTGTCGTTTTCTGTTCTGTATACGTTCGGTTTCTATGGTGTAAGAGGGGACCTTGAAGCTGGTGCTGGTGTCCTCCTTCACGGTGCCGTGCTTTCCTGATGCCATGTGGAAGGCTTCTATAGGGAGTATTCACTGGCGGCCATAGCTGCGTGCTCGGCTGCGGAGCGCGTGCTGATGGCGAGCTTCCACAGTTCTTTCGCCACGTGCATTCCGCACCACCAAGATTGCCGGTCTTGGCAGCCTATTAATGCGAGCTCGTTCTGAGCATGCGCTCTAAACAGTGACCTCAAATATGGCGGCCAGTGAATACCTCCTATAATGTCGCGCTTTTTCCTATCTTTTGATCTGCCCAAGACTGCGGTAATTCCAAATAGTGCTTCGCAGCTGCATCTTGCAGAAGGGATCTTGCAGGTTGCCGGGTGCTTGTAATTGCCTGCATGCATATTTATGTTCTCGAAGTCTCTTATTTAGGCACCTTCCTGTCTGTCTGATGTATGATTTGCCACACGTCAATGGTATTTTATAGACGACCCCTTCTATGCATTCGACGAACTTGCTTTTGTGTTTTACCCGACACGACGATTGACCCGTTGTGATCGCCTTCCTCTTTATTTACCTTTTTGCAGAGTCCTTTTAGCTTGAAGGGGGCGGATGGGCCACTTTGACCTCGTGTGTTTCGGTGATCTTTTTCAGCCTGTGCGAAAATTTGTGAATGTATGGCATCACTACCACTGGTTTTTTGTCTGCGTCCTTTTCCTTGGTTTTGCAACTGCCTCCGAGTGTTGTTATGCATTTTTCTGCCACAGCTACTAGCACGGGTTCTGGGTAGCCACTTGCCTGTAGTCGGGTGACTTGCCTTTGTACGCCGTCTGACGTCCTATGCTGGCATGATTTCTTTATGGCCTGCCAAACGCACCCAGAGGTGACGCTCCTCTTCACCAACTTGGTGTGCCCCGAGTCGTACGGCCGTATGCCTTTCTCCCCTCTGGTCTTGTACACCCAGCAGGTATGCTTCTCTCCAAATGCCATTTTGATGTCTAAGAACTGCAGCCTGTGTTTCTCCGGTAGTTCAATTGTGAATTCAAGACCTCTGTGCGCTATTTTGAACTTCTACATTACCTTTTCGCACACGATGTCTGTCATTTTGTTCATCAGAAAACATACCAGAAAATCGTCCACGTATCTGAAGCACCTTGTAACTCCGATCTCCTGGAAAAACGGCACTAAATCTCTGTTGCCTCTTGCAAGGTATATGTCGCATAAGGCTGGCACAATGCATGAACCTATGCAAA
This sequence comes from Ixodes persulcatus, assembly GCA_013358835.2. Taxonomy (NCBI): domain Eukaryota; kingdom Metazoa; phylum Arthropoda; class Arachnida; order Ixodida; family Ixodidae; genus Ixodes; species Ixodes persulcatus. The sequence goes on from JABSTQ010010343.1 coordinate 235,442, forward strand.
TACCCTCTTTTTGCGTGTAAACACTTCCTTCATACATGACGTGCAGAGAGCTTAAGTAGGTGTGCAAGAGATCAGGGAAATCCGATGTGCTGATCCTGCTCTGGTTTTGGAATTTAATGCTACCGTAAATGCCTATGCACTCTTCCACTGCCTCTAGGGCTCCTTGCTGTGGCACGTTGTAGCAGGCACGTAGCCAGGATTTTGTTTCGGGGAGGGCCCGCCCATGACAATGCTGTATGAGGGGGAGGGGGGAGAGGAGGTCCCAGCAAAATGGAAGATTTCGGGGGGGGGGGCCCGGGCCCCATGGGCCTCCCCCCTGGATATGTGCCTGCGTTGTAGTACATGTCCTTGACATCTATCGAGAAAGCATTGATGGGTTGCGTTCCGTTCAAGAATTCCACCACCCCATCTGAGTTGCGAACCAGGAACGGATCATCGATTTGTAGTAGTGACAAGAGTTTCTGTAGTTCTCTTGCAATCACATGTTGCCAAGTGCCTTTGTCTTCTACAATTACCCGGGATGGACTGCCTTCCTTGCACGTTTTGACTGCAAAGAAAGGATTCACACGGCTGCCTTTGACTTCCTTCGCCATCTTGGTGATGCCTAGTTCTTCACACTGTCGTGTCAATTGTGCTCTGGCGTTTTTCATACATCTCTTGTTGATGTCTTTCCATTCCTCAAAGTTTTTTAGCATGGATTCTTTGGCTTTGTGCTTGTACATTTCTTGTGCTAAGACGACGAACTCCCATCTTGTCAGCAAGCAGGAGGCTGCAGTTGTTTCTTCTAAGCCAACGTACCGTGTGGTTGGTGTTCAAGCCTGGTTGCCTGGTTGTTTTTAGTCTGTTGGAAACTTCTTTGATGCCAGCAGCTATGCATGCGTTCCTCTCTTCTTCGGAAACCTTCCTCGCAACGGCATGCACGTACCATACCAATCAGGACCATAGTTTTGGCCTTCGGCTCTACTGCATATTTGGGCCCTTTCCTTAATGTCTTGGAGAAGTTGTCTGGAATCATTAGATCGGTCATGTTGACGAACCTTTCATTTTCGTCCTTCATCCTCTTTTTTTTTTCGGCATGTGGTTTATACATGCCGTCCACTCTCTCTTGCCCTGGTTCTCCGCTAAATCAATAAAGTAGTATACATCAACTTGGCTTGGGTCGGTGATAAAAAGGCATCGCATATGTTCCTGATGTTGAGCTTGAAGAAGCATACTTGCCTCCCAAGTCTCGGAGCGTAGCATTTTGCAGCACCACCTGCTGTGGCCTCCGCCGGTGCCATCCTGAATAGGGATACCAGAACAGGTGCTGAAGTCGTGTGTCAGGGCGTACGTCAGAATGCATGTCCTGCATCTTGCCTCAGCAATGAATCCGATGAAGTGATGTATGCATGGAAGAGGTTGTGATGGGAGAAAATGTAAGCCCGATGCACTCGAAATGAAGATTAATAAAGCTTGGACTTGGGTTTGGGCTAGTTGGTTACTTGTAGTACATATCTGAATGTGCTGTGCTGCGAAGTTCTACGGAACAAACGCGTGACCAGGAAATGAAAGGAAAACAATGAGTTACATCGAGATGAGAAGAGATGCAACATACATGAATGGGTGCAGACTAACAATTACTGTTTATTCTTTTCTTTTTTATCCTTTTCCTTGCACGAGTTTTCCCATGCGTGAGTTTTGAAAAAAATTAAAATCTGAGAAATAATTGAAACATGTCTTAACGAGGATGAGTGGACTTTCGATGAGAAGACATTTGGACCGCTGTGCTTAGCCCAGCGAATGAAAATACTTATATTGAAAAGCCGAAACATCATTTAGCGTTGCGGAAAAGGTTTGTTCGTGCATCGAACGGTGATGTGCCGGTATCGGCGTAGCACATCGACGGGTTCCGTCTCGGTCTCACGCTGCTAGACGGCAGGCATACATCTGACAAGTTTGGCAGCGTGCATGGTCAGTAAATAGATTGGTCAAAATAACTTTCCGCATATGTGCTCGAAGCGAATCTTCAAACGTTTCAGGAATATTCTCATTGGTACAAACTTCCTAACTAGGTTGACCACCTTCCTGCTAGCGTAATGCGGGACACGCTGACCCGGGGGGGGGGGGGGGTTGTAAGAGAAGAACGGTATTATATTTCGACTGGCAATTGCAAAATAGAACTTAAGTGCGCAGTCGAGCTGGTGGAAGTGGGCAATGATGCTTTAACACGAGACGGGCAGAAGGAGGAAGTTTTTCCCCTCCTTGTGCCGCAACTTCCAGGTTAAAAAGCATCATGCAAAAATAACTATTTTGATCAAATTTATTGACACACGCCCATGGACGTACCAACCGGGGGGGCAAGGGGGGCGCTTGCCCCCCCACCCCATTTCTCAGAAAGGGGGGGGGGGGGGGGGCAAGGCATGTGTTTTGCCCCCCCCCCCCCCCCTGAAACAGCCGCCACTGGGTAGGCCAAACACTGGCCGGCGGCGTCCAAGGGCTACCAAGGTGACCGCCCCTGGGGGGGGGGGGGGGATCTGGTTGTCCCCCCCCCCCCCACACTCAAAAACAAGTTGTTACGCCACTGCACACGCCTCGAAAGGTGGCTCTGCTAACACATTTAATATTGTGTCTTGTCCGAAAGCATATTATACAGCCAGGGGCGGATTTAGAGGGGGGGTCCGGATGTCCTGACCCCCCTCTTGATTCCTGCATGTGTAAAATTTAGGGCGCGAAAAAAGGGAGAGGGTGAGGGGGTTCCTAAACAAATGGTACGCTGACCAACACCTGACCCCCCCCCTCAGGAAATTCCTGCATCCGCCCCTGTATACAGCTGCAAATTGTATTGCGGCAATTAGGCTCAAATAATCCTCTGCAGCAGAACTCGATGCATCCAAAGGAAAGAAGCAGTAAATCTTTCACGGCTTCTTGTTTTCTGTCGATCCTTATTTTTACCAACATGTTCCCACACAAATTTCGAACCTTATGTTGCTGTTTTTGACTGTTTGAGTTGCAGCCCCTTTTTGCCTTGTGTAATCGTCTTCACAAAGAAAAAAAAAATCTTTTTCCGGCAACTTTTTTGCATTGAATCAGCACGATTTGAAAATAGTTAGAATAATTTATTTTTAACTTTTGGCGAGCAATTTTCTCGCAATATTTTGCCACAAAGGGAAGAGATGGCACAACGGCGCATGCATGCGCGTCAGTTTTTCTGCCAGAATGGCTGTCGTAAATGGCAATGCTTGGATAGAAAATGGTGTACCCATAACTCTATGGGTGTACCATCGCGATTCGCACATTTACCAGCGACCTCCGCGCTTCCCCGTGCCCGTTCGGCAGCGCCATGAGATGCGTAGTGAATTCTACGACAGTGTGCAGTGTGTGCACGAGCCCTCAATGCGGGACAGTCCCGCGGGACGGGTGGTCACCCTATCAACCCTATTCCTAGCGTCACCGTCTTTTCTGACAAATTTACACTCTGCCGCTTCACAGAGGCCGTAATTAATTTATCTTCGAAATAATTTCGGCTTCTGCCACGCCTATCCAGGAGATTCCAGGTTCGTCATAACCGCGCGGCTCTGCCGTGCGGTAGGAAGTGATTCACGCGGCTCGTCGACAGTTTCGGTTTGTCGCGTTTCGTTTAGTTCCTGCTCCAAGTATGAAACTCGGTATGAAACAAGTTACAACCACTCAACCAATACCTCCTAGACAGCTTTGACTCAACTCCGTTCCTACACTTTCCCTCTTCGCGGTTTTCTCCTCTTCGTTTGCTCGATTTCTTCGTCCTCCCCACTCGCCACGTCCTTGGTCCTCTCGCGCCAGTCAGTTGCGCGGTTGCGCTGGTTGCGCCGGTTGCGCCGCCTGCTGCCAGCTGCTGTCGCCGTTAGCGCCGCAGCGCCCCTTCCGGAGCCTTTCCGAAGCGGCACCGTCGTCAGTTTTCTTATCCTCCGGCTCTAATTATAATCTACTTTACGTCCATTATCTTTATGATTCTGGTTATTTTACAGTAACAGATAGGGGTACTCGCTCGCAACATGCTCTTCAGTTGATCTCTAAATTAAGTACAGCGCGATACCCATCGGCAAACTTGAAGCGAGTGTCGCAACTCACCGCGCTTATTTGTTACCTCGTCTCGAGGTGGGTCCAATTTCGACCCGTTCTGCTGCATACTTACCTGGTGCCGGGGCTACCTTGATCAGCGAGGAGGTGCCTCCAGGGAGAGGCGCGGCCATTGCACCTCGGCCGTGCTGACCCCTGCCACTATCCCAAAC